>JASSUY010033109.1:12425-25064 GCA_032466535.1 Forpus xanthops
CTGCCGGGTGTTCTGCCGGGTGTTCTGCCGGGTGTTCTGCCGGGTGCTCTGCCCGGTGCTCTGCCCGGTGCTCTGCCCGGTGCTCTGCCGGGTGTTCTGCCTGGTGTTCTGCCCGGTGCTCGTCGCGCCTCAGAGCCGGGCAGCGGCCCGAGGGAGAGCCCAGGCCTGGCTTCGGGCAGCGCCTCTCTTGGAGGTGCCAGCAAGGGCCGAAGAGGCGACCTCGGTGTGCCGGGTGATGCACAGAGCCCTGCAGGCCTGAGCGCTGCCTGCTCCGCTGCTGCTCCCTGACTGACAGCATTGGGCCAATTTAACAGCATTTGACCTTTTACAGCTTTTTGGAGGCTTCTGTTTAAAAAGAGCTCTTGTTCCGTGTTGGAATGTTTTTCACAGCTCTAAAAAATCTCGAAAGTGTGAAATGGACAAAATAAACCTCAAAATCATCACTGAGCCTGGCCGGGATATGCCTATTTTCATACATTATCCACGCTAAGTACATTTTAAACTACCTTTTTACACCTCTTTACCCACAGCATTAAAGCGAGGAGACCTATTAAATAGCACTCCACACGGAAAGCAGGTTACAGAGTGCCAGCGCACGTTTTTATTACCATGAAGACACACGTGAATGAATGGCAGTTACTACAGTTCATACATGCTTCAGCACATCCAGTTAACCAGCCCAGGATCAAAAGGTGCACAGACAGACCCAGGTCAAGGTGACAGTGGTGACAGTTGAGGCACAGTGTGACAACGGTGGGAGTGCTCCTGCTGGTGCTTCCCTCCTGCCCTTCCCGCTGAAGATTACAGGGAGAAGCTTAAATAGCTCATACCAATACACTTCTGCTGAAGGCCACTAACCCACTGCTGTTTGCCTCAGCTTTACAATTAGGAGAACAGTAACCGGCCACCAACTGGCACTTCAGATTCATCCCTGTTGGGTTTCTCCATGGACCTTTCCTCTTTGCATCTTGTGGGCCTGGGGAAGCCACTGTCAGAGGACAAAAACTCTCCTTGCAAACGCTTTATCAGCTGAAGCAACCCCCTTTTGTTGTTTTTCACCATTCTCAGGCACCACAAGGCCTTATAACAACATCGTGTACTCCTCCAAAAGTTATTCCACAACTGGGAAAGATCTGTCTTTGCTTAAATGCGCCATTAAAACCACTAAAATGTGACAGCAGCTTTGAGATCAAGTAAGGAAAACGAGACCAGTTAAAACAAGGTATTTAAAACAAAACCCAACACAACCCTTGTGCTTATTTGAAAAAGGAAAAATGGGTTACCACAGAGTTCAAGAGTACAAAAATATTTACCTTTTAGAAACACCCAAGCCTACAATCACACGAAGTATCAATATAAACATCTTCCTAAAGATACAGCCACCTCTATTGAATCAAGTCAAACCTGTCCCCTGCTGACACAAAGGCTTTGCTGACAACTGTAGTTATGTCTAAACTGCTATTCTATAGATTAACTTTGTAGTCAGTAAAACAGAGATTAAATGCTGCTGCTATCAGAGAAATTTCAGCTTCAGAAGGGACGAGAACATCAGGGGTCACAGGATAACGGTTGCCTCGCGTTACAATCATGGCAAAAGCCTAACTGCAGCAAACTAATGTGAGAGTAAATGGTATTTCTGCATCCCAAAGAGCAGCTTAAACTAATTGCACAAGTTCCTTGCACTTACATGTTATAAAGCTTTATATTTGCGCTTGAACTTGGAGGGAGAGCCTCCTTCCTGTGCCCAGTGCCAGCACAAGACCAGCTTGCCACAAACTCTCCCATTAGAGCAAGACAGAATGCTTCTGTTGGCCCTTACAGAAATCAAATCATGGCTAATTGATATTTATAGAGGATAAAAATCAGTCTACTGGGTCTGATCAACTATGTGGCCAAGAACTGTATGCACTGCCAATAAGTAGGAAAATAGAAGGTATTCTGCCATGTAGTGTTCATTAAACAGTAGTAACACAACTCTAACCTTTGTTTTCATCCAATCTAGTGTTGCTGAAGTTACATCCATAATCTGCAGGATTTGAAGAACAAAACACTGGTTTTCGTGGTGGTTTGGTGGACTTTTTGTTCTGAAAAACCTATGGTCCCAAATTAGCCCTCTGTGGTTTTTAACAGATGCAGGTGAACATCTTCAGAACAGACCACCAGATTTTGTGAGCATCAAAACAACTTTAAATCTGTAGATGGTACAAAGATTATGCAGAGGCTTTTAAAACTGTCTTCTCTGTACTTTCTGTGAAAGTACAGAATGATGTTGTACATATTCAAATGAAATGCTTTGGAAAAAAACACAACCCCAGAAGATGTAAAAAGTCTGCTTACGCCCATATACCATGAAACACCTGAAAGCTAAAGCTATTTGGACAGGACCACTGACTTGCTTAAGTCCATGTTTATTCTGAAAGAAGGCACAGCCCCTCAGGTGGTCAGCAAGCTGTAGTCCTTACTCGGTGTTAAAGATTCTCCTTCCATCCCCAAGGACACCAAACATTCATGAAGCCCAAGGATTTCAGTGGGCCCAGGCTTTATAAACAAGCATCAGCTCTTACAGGCACAAGTGGATCCCAGCTCCTGGGAAAAGCAAGCGACATCAGAAGATACTCTGACGTCTTGTACAAAACCCACATCCTTACATTGAAGCACACGTCTGCCTTGCTACAACTACATTCTGATCCGACATAGTCTACTAGGCTTTGGTCCCAGAATTCAAAGGCAGATCTTCCCTTCAGGGGCACATGCTGAGGTTTGCAGAGACACTCCAGCTTCCCTTCATCCAGTCAACATGCGCCGTGAGAAAAGCCACCAGCATTAGATTCACTATCCTTTCTTTCCTTTAAGCAGCTTTCATTGGGTACCTGACTGACTGGAGTCATTGCTATACTATTCTTAAGACTCATTTCTAGCTTATTCCTTGAATTGTGTTTAGCCCAGGCAGACCCCCATTTCTCAGCAAGGGAGAACCCCCAAGTTTCAGGACACTGAATTACAGACTGAGAGTCCTACAGGACTAGACAGCATCTGTTAGTAACCTCTGTATTTGGGTACAGTAGCACAAGGGATAACAACTATGGTGCAGTAGCATTGGCTGTTGGGTTTTCCTCTGGCATTCTGAAAAGATGTTCTTCTTCTTTCAGCCCCTCTGAGCGTGTGTCCTTCTTCACAAGGGTGTTACCAGAACTTTAGGACTCTCCTTTGCATTCCTAACGCCAGTGGTTTTTTGCCTGTTTCTGAAACTGAAATCAAGTGAAAGACTGAGAAGCCAGAGAACATTTTACAGGGTGTCAGACACTTCTCCCTCCTAATTACCACCACTACCATAACCATGTTACCCACCAATAGAAGCATTAGGGAAAACGTAGTGCTCTGTAAATCACACCTTTCTGGATAGCAGAAGTAGCGCAGCAAAGCAACACTGGGAACTTGAACACAATTCACTGTAACTCAGCTGCTTCAATCTGTTTATGCAAGAAGCCTGCTGCTCCCAAGAATGTTCCTCCCTGATGGTAACTGGTAAACTGGTAGCCTCCCAAATGAGAGAGGCTAGAGAACTGCAATCTTGTGCTTAATTTGGAGTGGTACCTAATGAATTTACACTGAAAGAGTGAAGTGTTTTGGAATGTACAGCACCCCACTAAATGAATAGTTTAAATGAAAAGTTAAGGAGAATGGAGTGCTAGAACAGGATTGAAAGCATTGGGAGATAGAAAGCAGCAGCCTGAAGGTGATGAGATGGTCAGCCTTGCTTTCTGAGTGCCCACTTTCAAGCACAGCAGCTCTCAGGTTCACTTTGAAAGACCTGATGTTTTGCAGGGGATCTGATGAAACGGAATCATAGACTCATGGAATGCTCCAGGTTGGAAGGGACCTTAAAGGTCATCCAGTTCCAACCCCCTGCCATAGGCAGGGACAGCTTCCACTAGAGCAGGTTGCTCCAAGCCCCATCCAATGTGGCCTTGTTTACTGATTTACATCTTTACTGATCGTGGAAAGGGACTATGTAGAAAGAGGTGCCGAATTCTTGTAATGATAGGATGAAGGAAAACCACCTTACCACTTCACCTTCAGCATCTGCTCAAAGCTCTCAGGCAGGGAATTGCCGTAGCTCTCCGGGAGAAACAAGGTAAGAATCCCAATCAGCAGAGTCAGGCTTCCCATCAGGATATATGGGAGGTATTTGTCATAGGCATCTGTAAGAACACAGGACATGACAACAGTATTTAATGTGCACAAACAGCAACCCCATGGGTAAAATTTACATTCCCAACATTGCTGGGATGCAGAATTAATTGGCAATTATTAGCTGAATCCAAACCCAATTTACTTCTGATATCGGTCTGCAGATGCTTTCAGTTTTAAAACTACAGCATGCACTCTAGGATAGTCAACACCTGCCATTGGTTTCATGCCACCCCAGATGTCTGTGTAACAGCTGATAGGATGTTTGTGCACTTCCAACTGGGATAGCCAACATCTCTGCAAGGTAACAGCTCTGCTGGGATCATTGCTGGAGCCTTCAATACTACTCTGTCATCAGGAACCAAATCCTCTGTTAAATAATTCAACATGAGGGAGGAAAAGTGCTGAAACAGTCCAGCACTTATTGGCTGCCTGGGATTGTGCATCCCGCTGGGCTTGTGCAAAAGAACAGGCCCATTACAGACCAACAGGCAGCTAACAGGGGAATCCTTAGTTCCCTTCCTGACTGCACAGGGGAGAGCATCAGGCCTCCCAGGACAGACAAGAAGCTCTGACCTTGCTCTACCCAGAATATCAGTTTGGACCAGAAGGCAGTGGCCCCTGCCAGCAGCCTGAAGCTAGCGCACAAGTGTTTGAGCAGAATGCAAGATCTTCAAGTCACAATAGCACAGCAAGGAAAAGGTCTTTCAGTCAAGGGATTAGCTAGGAGTTAAATGATTTATGGTACACAAAATACCAAACTGGACTTGCCAGCTTTCAGTTGGTTTAGAGCAACATGCTTTATGATGTACGGCATAAACTAGCAGTGAAGTGAAGTCCTCTGGGTATTGCATACAGAGTCAAGGTTTGTGATTTGATCTCTTCTGTGTTCACGAGCTGGATGAACTGCAAGGTCCTAATTTAGCTGTTGCAAAGATCAGCAGCTGACGAGTTTCTCCTAAAACCTCCTAAGGTTTAGGAACCTATTCTGATGACTGGAACAAGAGGTTATTGGAAGAAGGGTTCTTTGAAAGGCTGAGCCTATGGAAACCTGGGATGAAAAGAACCCAACCAACAGTTTGGTTTAAAAACTATTCTTGTTACCTGTGCTGCAATAGAGACCGAAGACCCTAAGGTGCATGCATCACAGTCCTGCTGTGCCTTTCACTTTACACTTGCACTGTACAAGTATGAAATAAAGACCATGTTTCATTACTTTTGGTACAGTTTGTTACACTCATAGTGGGGTGTAGATATGTGAGAGAACACAGGCAAGTTACAGACAGTAAAAAGAAGTAGTCTTCCCTTTCCTGCCATGGTGAACCATCAAAACCCCCTTAGCAGGACACCAGCAATGTCCTGCCAGAGTCAGCAGATACTTCCACCCTCAATCCCCTCATCTCTATTACCCTTTACTGCCTGCAACATGATGATCATTTCCATGTACAGACCCAAGGTAAGCGGAGGGACTTCAGAGACAACAAGTGAAGGGACTTAAAGCTGAGCGTACACTGCAGAACCTCAGAGAATTTCTCTGGGCAGTGGTGGAGCACAAAGCAAGGAACACAAGATGTCTCACCCAGGTAAACAAAGTACGGAGCAATGATGCTGCCCAGCCTGGAAGCAGTGGAAGTAGCTCCAACTGCCATGTTTCGCACAAGCGTTGGGTACAGCTCCACATCGTAGACATAAAGCATTGAAAACGCAGCTGTGATGCCAAATTTCCCAAGCATCACCAGGACCACAGACAGGACATAAAAATCTGGAGGAGAAAAAATAAAATCAAGGTGAAAAAACAACATCCCGCGCTTACCACTTCTATTTCTTCTATATCCCAAAGATCAGATCACTGTTTTTTCCCTTGTGGTTGTGGTTTTAATTATAGAATGCATTATATATTTTGCATATATGTATATGTATGTGTGTATATATAAAATTATACAATGTGTTAACCCCATCCCTAGATGGCTTGGTTCCAAACTTCCCACTGAACACAATGTAGATGCTCAGGTTATTTTGTACTGTTCAGATTTTGGTTGTTTCCAAGTCAAACAGCATGCTCAGAACGGAACAAAACTGGATTGCACAGCAGTAAAAGACAAGCTTAAATCCACCCTTTTTCATCAAATCCTGCAGAGATTTACACACAATGAAATCTGGAAGACTTGAAGGCCTTTTTAGCCTCTATGCACAACCAGATAAATCACAGTAGACTTTTGGCTCTCGTTTTACAATTCCAGGTTCCCTTGGGCTATAAAAAGCTCAGTAATTTGATACAATAAATGACAGCCGTGTGTGACTCAGCATCGACATAAAAACACATGATGGCTGCAAGTGATCAGCACAAACTTGACTCCAAATCCTAAATGTGATCATGGTTTCCAGCAGTTGTACAGAACTGTTAGTACCGTAAACTATTTCTAACATCTTATATGCTCAAGTCACGTATTGAACCTTGTACCTGCAGGAACGAGCTGAATGAAGAGGACAACACCTCCCCCTAAAAAGAAGATGCCAGCTAAGGAGTAGCGCCGGGGGAGGCAGCGGAGGAGGAGCCAGGCAATCACATAAGCTGGAACTTCAATCACAGCCGAGAGGAAACAGTTGATGTAGGCATTTCCATGCCAGTTTGGAGTGCTGAGGGACAGGCCAAAGTAACCAACTGATGTGAAGAACCTGAGGAAAGCAATAAACCCGAATGATTCCAGAAACACCAGTCTCTGAACGCCTCCAAGCGTTGCCTCAGATGTTGGGACAAAACCAGGATGCACCATTAAGCCATGGGCATTGTGGCATCCCCATCTTTCTAATTCTGTCATCCCTTCCAGTGACCGTATCCACAGCGGCCGGAAGAGACCTCTGATTTCTCTGTCCTTCCTGCATACACTATACCAAGGAAAAGCCTTTGTGCAGGTCGCTCACAAAGGCTTTTCACTACAATGGAGTCATTAATGGCACAGTGAAGTAACGCTGGAAAGCTTCCCATGCCAACTACATTCCTACTTGCAGCCAACTCCAGTGACAGGATCTCCCACCCTCAGCAGTTCCGTTACATCTTATTTAATCTTCATGAGAGAGCTGGATGTTCAGGGTTCAAATCCCAGGAATGCCTTACTCTGGCATGCCAAGTGTGCTAGGCAGTTCCTTTCTGCTGGGGAAAGTATGTACAGGAAAGGGTCCTCATTTAGTCTATATGGTATTATTGGGTCCTCATCCCTTGTGGCTGCCCAGAGAGGGACCAGGATCTCACTGAGATGGGCAGTGTACAGAAACCAAACAAAACCACCGGCCATGGGTCTGCTTCTTGTTACGTTACTGAGTTGCTGCCTTTGCTTCAAGGAGAACATTTCTCTCCAAATAGCGATTATAGAGTTGGGAGCTTCTTTAAAGGAACCAAAGCAACAGAATTTGCAATACATGAGCTGTTACCTATAATTTCCTAACTATTTTACATCTAAGTCGATGCTGTTCTCTCCATACTCTCGTGTATTAGTGCAGTGTGGGTGCAAGGACACTGAGGGCCAAGGACCATGTGGATGGGCTCTGAGGCTTAGACGTCTTATCTAAACCTGTGGCATGTGCCCTCAAATCAGAAAGTGTTCTATTGCCTGGGTACTGTAGGAATACACATTTCCTTACCACAAAAGTAATGACATAATAGTAATAGTTGCAATGTTTCGGGTTCGAAATAGGTCCAGAAGGATAGCCTTCTGCTGCTGCTGAGGCTTCCAATCCTGCATCTGAAGGAAAGAGGAAAACAAAACCAAAAAATTCCCACACACCTAAGAGCAAAGCAACCTCTGCCACCCACAGGTCTGGGCAGGTATGATGTTATGACTCTATCAGGGGATAACCAGTCAGCCCTAGGGCCACTGCTGCACCAGGGAGGGCAGTCCTTAGGTAAAGCTTGTGTGCACCCACTGTACTCGTGGTAGTTCCCAGGTTTTTGTTATAAGAAAGGTAACACTGAGACCACTGCTCATGCTGACCGATGAAAAAGGTGCCAGCTGACAAGATAGACACGTCATCATTTCCTTACGGATCTAACATAGAGCTTCCAGGAGTACCCTCATTATCAAAGGCACTGTGTGTGCACTGTCCACTGGACTCTTCTGTTCAACCTTTGCAAACAATGGGAAATCAATGCAGTATGCCACCCAGTTCTGCTGCCTGTGGGGAGGACGGATGCCAGAGCTCAGCACGGTGGCATCATTGGAGACAAAGGGTCCAGTTTAAGGCTTGAAGCTGCAATCTTCTGGGTGGCATTAGGGAGCTCTTCTGCCTGCATGGAGTCCTTGCTGGGACAAAGCCAGTGCTAGTGGCCAGGCTTCCCCCTGGGTCCAAAGAGGGAACCACTCTGGTTCTCCCTATGGGGCTGCCCAGTGGATTTCCTTTCCTAGGAAGAGAAGGCGATTTCCAAGGAATGCCTTTATAGCAATGTTTTAGAAATACTTCCAGTGGAGAACTCAACGTGCAAACATCATCCTCAGGCTTCGGTGGACAGACGCTTTGGGACACAAGATTCCCATGCAATAAATGACAGCAGAGTTGCTGCTTGGCCTCACAAATACATGGGAGTGATAGAAAGCAAAACACATACTGGAGCCTGAAAAGTCATGTCCAACATCAAAGACATCTGACCTCTGGCTGTGAAGTAAGGAAAATGGTTTCTGTAGGATGAGCTTCCCATAGCTGGAATAAGCACTTCGGTTTACACTAGAACATACACTTGGAAAAGAGATCTTCAGCAGCTCAGCCAAAATGTGAACATGACATTGAAGGGGTGGATCCAGCCCATGGGAGGTGGAGCACGCAGCATCTTTCTTGCAAAGGAGCACACGGCGCTCCATTGGGGAACATCAGGAGGCCCAAACCACAGTGAAGAGAGATCTCGCATACAGACACATGGGTATTACTGATGTGTGGCTGGTTTCTTTGCACAGGAGAAACGTCTGTGCTTCTTCAAGCGCTTCATCGAGGGCAGAGCCACTAGAGGGGGAGATGAGCCCAAGAACCAACCACTGTGCTGCTGTTGAGCAGCTCCCTGCCTTGCTGGAGTGCGCTGGGCTTTCTCCTTTTAACCAATACATGCGAAACACAGGAGAAAAACAGACGTGAAGAGCTTGATATTCTTCACCACCATCGCTACTTGTGGTTTTCATGTGCCCATGTAGCACTGGGGTGCTTGGTTTGTGCCACCCAGCCCCAGTACATGTGGGTGCTAATTTAGGGTCCTCTGCACACCCTACAAAGGGTGGCTGTTGAACTGCAATCCCCTAACACCACAATCAAGCTGAAATGGGGACACACACATCCTCCTCGGGTCTTCTCAGTGCCAAATGAAGCAATGTGGATTGCCCTTGTTCTGAAAACCACAACCAACCACTGCTGAGGAAGAGAATTTCCCTGTAAAAACCAAACAAACAAAAGCCCCTCTGGCTTCTCGGTTTGAACTCATTAAACCAGCACTTACCTCACACCAACAGTCAGCCCTGAGGAGCTGCTGGTGCAAACGATTCTGTGCCGGCATTTCCCAACAAGTCAACTGGCCAAAGGGGGAAAGTTCTGGTGAGGTGAAGCACAAGGACGCATGAAACATACCTCTGCGGTGCCAAAAAGCACTTCCGGGGCTGGAACACCATTTATTTTTGCAGCCTTTCGGATAATAACTTCCGCCTCCTTATACCTTCCCTGGGAGATCAACCACCGAGGGGACTCCGGAATGAACCTGCAATGGGTTTCAGAAGAAATGACTCAAGGTTCGTCACACAGAGTTATTAAACCCACATGTATCGTCTCTGTCAGTTCCACTCTCAGCTCATAGATTGCTTGCAGCAGAAAGTCAGCACAGAAGCACAGGGGCAATGTAATTCATGGATATGTCCCACCGGGATCAATGGGAGAATTCCAGTCTATGGGATGTGTTTATTCTTGTGCTGAAGTAGATGCACGCTTAGGCCCTTGGGTTGGTTTTTAACGGGTAATTGATGCCCAGCAGACACCCTGGATGGCACCAGATGGACAGCAAAGGTGGGGGTAACTTAGCCAGTGGTGGGCAAAAAAGTTCTTAGGGAACCACACACAATATGGAAATGCTTTAACTATGCACAGGGTATGTTTAAAGGCTCTGTGTCATAGAAATAGTCTATACAAACCTCACAGTTCACCACAGCAGTGATGGGCAAGTGAGGGTGCACCTGCACATCACCAGTGCTCCAGAGCAGGGATGGGCGAGTGCAGTGGAAAGATGAAAGAAAACATGGACTCTACCAAGAGGACAGCATGGGGTGGCTGAGAGGAGGAGGGGAAGGAAGAGCCAACCTTTGGCTTAACCGGATGCTTATACAGGCTGAAGGAGCTCATAAATCAAGGTCCTCCAGCAGACAAAGGCAAGGCTGGGAAGAAACAGGGCTCCTGGCACACAGAGCCTGTGGCAGAAGGCTGGCCTGTGACTTAGTGACATTGAGTGCAGTGAACTGCTTAATGATAGCAAGTGCAATAAGCTGCTGCGTGCGAGACAATGGGCTCAGCCTGTCACTGCCGTACCCCAGAAGCTGTGGCTGCCCCATCCCTGGCAGTGTTCAAAGCCAGGTTGGACACAGGGCTTGGAGCAAGCTGCTCTATGAAAGGTGTCCCTGCCTGTGGTAGGGGTTGGGACTGGATGAGATTTAAGGTCCTTTCCAACCCACACCAGTCTGGGATTTTAGTACCAATCAGCAAGTGAATCCACATTAGAAAAGAGCTTAAATCAAAAAAAGGAAGGAAGCAAAGTTAGAACAAATCACACAGTGGTACTACAGGGGTAAACCTAGAGACGGTTAAAAGCACCCAGAGCCACAAATCAAATACAGCACTCCCAACTGCTCTGGAAAGCCAATGCACAAGTGGCTTCAAGCACAGGGCCAGCACCAGCAGGACTCTGCAGGTAGTTAACTTGACTGAGAAGCGGCACTCACCACCAGAGCGGGATGCAGAACAGCCCCGGGATCGTGAGTGCCAGCAGCAGCATCCGCCAGTCTCTGATGAAGTAAGCAAACAGTGGCAGCAACATGTAGCCAATTGCAAAAAATATGCAAATTCCTAATGTAGAGAATATAATACGAACTGATTTGCCCAGAATTTCTGTTCCTGTTCAAAACAAGGGAGGTGGATTAGCATCTCAACGCTTTCTTTCCAAGCATCACTCAATACTGCATTTATGAGAAAGTTAAGCTAAACAACCATTGGAAGGAGCAGCGCAACATAACCCACCCAGTACAGTAAAGCTGCTGGGAGGATTGGGGACCCCCAGATGAAGGAGTGACTTCTGTGTGCTTTGGTTAATGCGTTGTCAGAGATGGATAAGAGCACACAGGGAATGGCTGGCAGCCTTTCAGGAACCTTCCCCCCATGCTTGTCTAGGACACAACCTGCTCCTACACTGAACCCATTGGGATTTGAGATGTTAAGGTCACTGCTGAGCACTTCAGGTCTGACATGGGATGGAAGGATAGGAATTACAGTGAGGTGGAAACAAACTTAATGTTTACTGTTTGGAACAGAAGGCTGAATGTTGGATCAGCGCATTGTGGGCTGTAGGACACCACCAGGAAAGATGCCATCATCTAACAGTGCTACTGCTGCAGTAGCCAGGTAGCAGCCCATGAAAGCATCCTACAGCCACCGTGTCATGCACAGGATGTGGTTAAAAACATCTCTATAGACTTTCACCACCATCACTGGGAGGAAACTATTGTCATGAAGGTGGAGCACTAGTGCAAAGAGCAGGAAGAGCCCAGGGGGCTGGAACAGGGTCTGTGTTACGCACAGGGCAGCAACACAGTTTTGGATATCGGAAGCTGGAATGACAGGAGAAACCTGCGCTAAGGTGGGCCCTTGGAAAGACAAACACTTGGGGATGGGGGGATGCCAAGGCTGCAGCACAGCCAGCATCAATGGGGGCTTGATTTGTGCCCATGTCACTGCTTTCCTATGGCAGGCACTCGCTCTGGCTCCATCAGCTCCACACAGGAGTTAACTCCCAGGACAGGGGGAGCAGTGGCATTGGGATGACAACAGCAATGGCAAGTGATCTCCCTGCTGACAGCCTGACCTACTTAATCCTCCCTCCACCACTGGCAGCAGTGACTCACAGCTACCCCAGGGACATGATGGTGCATCCCCTCCACAGCACTGATTTCACATCATGTTCTTCTGCTCTGTTTCCCGCCCAGCATTAAAGCCTCAGGGGGTAGGAAAGAACAGCATTAACTACTAGGTTTTAATTTAGACTAGCTCATAGTAAGAAGTACAAATAGTAATACTAATGCAACTGGTTTAAAATACCTACATTTAAAATACCTAAATTGGTTACCAATACCTGACGGGGGCAACAGGAAACCTGGAGAGGGGCTTTGGACAAGGGATGGAGGGACAGGACAAGGGGAATGGCTTTAACTGCCAGAGGGG
>JASSUY010033110.1:0-16853 GCA_032466535.1 Forpus xanthops
GGAGCGCAGACTCCCCTGCCGTCCAGCGCTGGTTTTGCTCATATCCTACTTGCTATAATTAATAAAATTGTAATTGGATTATGATCCGTTGTGGTCACAATTTATAACACCTTGCCTTGAAGTAGAGCTGTACCAGAGGAGCCAGCAGCAGACAGCACAGGGGGTTCTGAGCACAGCCCCTGTTTGGGGCTGTTTCCCACTGGACACAAGGGGGAATTCTTCACAGTGAGAACAATCAGCTATGGGAATAATCCCCTTAGGGAAGTGGTGGATTCTGCAGCGTTGGACGCTGTTAAGATTTGCCTGGACATGGCAATGGGACATCTCGTCTGGGTTGTGCTTTGCCTAGAAAGGTTGGACTGGATGACCCCTGAGGTCCCTTCCAACCTGGATTCCATGGTTCTCTTCACAGAAGCACTCATTTCCACACAGAGCTGTGCAGAATGCAGCTCACAGCCCCCACACAGAATGACCCTGAATCCAACCAGCCCCACAGCTGGAGGCTGCTGCAGGCCGTGGGGATGTCGTGTTCCTGGTTCGGTTTGCTGGGGTTTTGCAAGGGGAAGAGCAAGGGGGGGCTCAGCCCTGGATCCCAGCAGCCGGCCGGGATTGCACAAGTGCTGCTGGCAGCAATCCATGAGGATGCTCTTGTCCATGCTGCCCCAGCCCAGCTCTCAGCCTGGCTCCACAGCAGAGCTGCTCCAGCCCTCACAGCATCCCCATGGCCTCCTCTGGACTCACTGCAACAGCTCCACATCCCCATTGTGCTGTTGCCCCAGAGCTGGACCAGGACCACAGGGGGGGTCTCATAGAGTACAGCAGAGGGGGACAATCCCCAGCTTGTTTCTTAATCCTCCAATGTACCAAACTGAGCTGAGTGTGCTGGTGCTACTTCTGCTTCTCCAGGAGCACACAGCTGAATGTTGCAGCGGAGGGGAACCCCCAGACTGAACCGAGCAGTGATGTTTGCAGAGCTTGTGGACTGATACCATCTGGGATCACAGAACCATAGCATGGTTAGGGCTGGAAAGGACCTTAATACACAGTACATTTTCTTCCCAGTAGCTGGTGCAGGGATGTGTTTTGGCTTTAGTATGAGAACAAAGCTGATAACGCACCTGTGGTTTAGTGCTGCTAAGTAGCTGTTACCCTGATCAAGGACTTCCAGTCTCTCATAGAATGGTTTGGGTTGGAAAGGACCTTAAGGTCATCCAGTCCCAACCCCCTGCCATGGACAAGGACACCTCACACTGGTCCATGTCACCCAAGGCTCTGTCCAACCTGGTCTTAACACTGCCAGCCAGGAGGGGCACAAGAAGCCAGGAGGGAGCAGAGCTGGGACCCTGAGCTGAACCAACCAAAGGGGTATCCCACACTATATGATGGTATTTTCATTACTAAACTGACCTTCTCTCAGCCCACAGGTTTACCTTTTCCCTGATTCCTCTCCCCATCCCACCGGGGGGGCAATGAGGCAGCGGCTGTGTGAGACTTGGTTACCAGCTGGGTTATCTCAGGCCATCTCAGAGAACTATTCACCAAAAGACCCATGGAAAACAGTCATTATAAATCATACAAGATCAAGGAAGGGAAAGCCTGCAAGGTCACCAGAAGTGATGTAGCTCTGCTATACAAAATGTCCTAAAACATGAAGATGTGAAACACCCCAAAAAGATGAAGATGAAAAAACACCCCTATGAGAATGCTCCAATTTAAGATAATTCCAGAGGATTTTATTCTGAGTTTTACAAATAATAATCTTTTTTTCTACAAAAAACTCTAGAATCAGTCTAGTTACACATAGGAACAGTTACATTCTTAAAGACATTTCTACATCCTTCTATATGCGGGGCTGTGGATGTCACTAGTTTAAAGTACCCCAAGGGCAGCTGTAAGTAAGGCATGGTGATGCCTGAGCCCATTCTGTGCTTTAATAAACCCTTTACAACTGCCAGGATTAAGGTTCTGTTCTACAAATACTGAGATAGGTGTTTACTCGCACAGCCCATCAGTGTCCTCACATGCTTACTGTGCTCAGGGCCCCTGAGAGCAGTAACGGGAAGTCTCTGTGGTGAGACTACGAAGCAGAACTGCCTTCCTCCACAGTACCAGCAGCTCATACGTTTATCACAACGCCTCTTTCAATGGTAAATCCTATCCCTTTCCCCTTGCATCACTCACTGCTTCTTTGAGGATAACAGCAGCAACAGCACTGACTTCCCCACAGCCACAGCCAGCACACACCAGGCAAGACCAGTGTTTGGGAGCAATCAAACACCGGTACTAAACCCCACCAAGTAACTCTTGACCAAAGGGACAATGCATGTGATTTCCATTGGGATTCAAGGCATGGTGCAGCATCAGGACTTTATCCTGTGGGTACCACTGTGCGTAGCGCTACAAGCCTTGCCTCTTGCAGCACTGATGCCACTCTGAATTTGCCTGGGACAAGATCAGGACCTTTAATCTGCACACACATCACCCACCTATAATAACATGCCCTCAACTTCTTTTGGTGATACCTGTGAGCTGGATTGTGCCTACCCATGAGAACAAGACCCTTGTTTTAGAGATAAACGTGAAAAGAGCAGGATGGAGGAAAAGGAATCACAAAGGTATCCATGATGCCATATTAAATGCAGCCCGTCTTTCCAGCTCACACTTTGTAAAACATAAGCAAGGAAAAACCCCCAGTATTTTTTGACACAGAGGCTGCCATTGTGCTTGTGGCATTAGTCATTACCAGGAAATTCCCCTTTTTGCCAGAAAAAAACCCAATTCCTTCCCCCCTCCCTCTTCAGTAAACATCACAATACTTACATATTCAAGAACAAAAGTCCCTCTGTCAAGGCACATACCTGGAGAGAACAGAGGGTAAGAAACAGGAGCTAAATTAGACCTTAAATAGGCTCTGTGCTTTAGGACAGGAATTCCCATACTCGCTCCTGTCTCAGGGCAGCATGGCTCTTCCATGTCAGGATTGTTTTCTGAAGCAGTTTACAGGAAGAGACTTAGGGCCACAGTTGTTTACACTGGCAAGTTCATTATAAGGAAGTTGGAGCTCAGTGTGTTCTGCCTCAGATTCCTGTGGTTATCAGATAACTCTCCTGCAACACACAGAAAAGCAGCAGCTTCTAAATGTCCCAGCCCCGAGAAACAAGGAGGACCTTACTTTTAGAACAGGCTCTGGGAAGTTTGCAATGAGTATTTCAAACAAGGTGATCAGCCCGAGGAATTGCACCGTGTCTTTTAGGCAAGGAGACTGGTTGTTAATGCACTCTCCTGCCATGTATTTGCTCATGTCAGGGCAATTGTATGATGGGCAGCAAGGCTTGCAAAATCCATCTCCTATTTCTGCACTGGCTTCATATCCCACACTGCATCTTTAACTGTCAACTTCCACACAAGTGTCATTGGGTCTGCCCAAACGTTTGGATTTCTCTCCTTGGAAGAGCTGAGGGTACGAGCTGGTACCACTGCACAACTTCCTGCTGCATCCAGAAACTGAAGCACTAAACAAGTAGGGGAGAAAACACGGGGAAAGGGGAGCAAACCCTGCAGCTCAAGACACTGGTAGAAAGTTAAAGCAAACAAACCACTACAGTCTATATAGTGTTTTCAGCTTTCTTGGTTTTGCAACAAGTAATCCCAAGGGCACACATCAGTCTGACTGCTGGAATCAAAGGCTCGGTTAATGAGACTGGAACCAGGCAGTGTTCACTGTATTCAGAAGACAGAACCATCCCGGTCACGTCTGTGACTTGTGAGGGTGCTGAGCACAGGGTGCCCAGAGAAGCTGTGTCTGCCCCATCCCTGCAGTGCTCAAGGCCAGGTTGGACACAGGGCTTGGAGCAAGCACTCTAGGGGAAGGGGTCTCTGCCCTTAGGGTTGGAGCTGAAGGAGTTTTAAGGTCCTTTCCATCCCAATCCAGTCTGGAATTCTGTGACAACTCCCACGAGTTCCCGCAGCAAAATAAGGCCCCTAAAAGCTTTGGCTACAAAGGTTTAGGTTCTCTTTATTAAGTCTCAACCAGACAGGACAAAATACAGACAAGTGCCATAAGAGAGAAATCTTTCACCATTCACATCTGTCGAAGCGTAACCAGAACAGCACAAACGAGATGGGGTGTACAGATATACTGCATGTATTTAAAGAAACCCAGGTAATGCCAAGGGTGCTCCCACAACTCAGTGAACAGTTTCTTGGCAGATTGTCAACAAGATCTCTTTCTTTAAAGAGGTTGAGAACAATTTGGTGATTACATGAGAGCTGAGTGAAATAACAGACCTCACAGCAGCTGCAGTGTCGGCACCTGAGAATTGCGAGCAGTGCTCAGAACCACGTTCTGAAGTTTGTTCTCAGTGCATTCCACCATGAGGCAAATACAGTGACGTAGATTAACACAAAACATAGCTCTAAACATATTAAGTGCATGTGTGTGAAGTGCACACGTGTGTGAAAAGCACAGAACAAGGAGAGGAGAATTGTCTGCATCATCCAAATTGCACAGAAGACGTTGAAACAACAGACCCAAAACTTCCACCACCCACCAAAGCGGAACAACTCCAAATACCACTGCTCCCTCCACACACGGACATCACTTAAAGTAAATCTGACCTGGAAGCAGGCCACAGGCAGAGCCAGATGTAAACAGCTTCACTGTGCAGGTAGAATTGAAAACCAGCATTGGAATCAAGGGAATTTCGTGACCAAAGCTTCAGTGCTTACAAAGAGTTTGTGCAAGATAACCCTTTCCATCAGTGTTGAGCGAGAACACACCAAGTTCCAATCCATTCCCAAAATCTTTCTTTGCATCTTCCTGAATTTTGTAACAAACTCAGCATGTGCAAAGTCATTTGAGTGAGATCAGGGGCATGTTCTCATCACCTCCAATTAATAAATAAGTTTCCTGTCCAGAGACAGAAGTTCAGAATCAAACCCAATTAGCAGCTTTGTCTGGCAATTTTGACTTCTTGATGTGCATTAGCTGTGGGGAAGGTCCACTGAGGGATCCAGGTACCTGCCAGCCCTTGAACTCATTTTCAAGTATCTTTCAGCTGAACTACACCCTTGAAGTTACACAGGACTGCTCAGATACTGCTCATGGTACTGCTCTATTAAACCAGCTGTGGCTGACAAGCCTCACTGAAGGCTATTCACTACTTCTGCTCATATAAAAAGAGAATGTATGGAACACAGTGTTTAATAAATAAGGTTAAAATTACAGGAAGTGTTGCCACTAGCCCTTTCTAGAATGCATTTTAGAAGAAAAAGTCCATTTAACTTTCAGTCCACCAGGGAAGTACACAGGATTTCCATCAAAGAGCTGTGCTTTTAAAGATCTCTGGATTTTCTTCTTCCTCCTTGGAATCCCTTTTGTTTCTAGAGGCAGGTCTGTATTCTAATCTGGGAAAACAAGAAAAGGAAATACAGAAAAAAAAAGAAAAATCACTTAAAAAATAGATGTGGAACAGAGGAGAAAAATCTTTGATTCTCTGAGCCCTGTTTGATATTAAAGCCTCCTGATTTCAACATCCTGTTGGCTTCAGCTGGACAGGTCCCTTTCCTACACCAGGTGTATGCTCATGTGCCACCTTCACAGTGGCAAAAGGCCAAAGGCTCTCAATGTATTTTTAGGTCGATTTAACTAAACCAGAAGAGTTCAGCCCTTCCCCAGTACTTTTAGAACCTAGGAAGATAGATTATGGCCCACAAAGTGGCCCTATACCTTTATAAAGCAATACATTTAAATGCATTCATGGACTTGAGTCAGAGTAAATGATAAATTTGGAGCTGAGCTGTCCAAAGCACACACACTTGAGAAGAGGAATATGGCAATACTTAGGGAAGTCCATTCCTCTTCTCCATATAGAGAACAGATGCATTAAGATTAGAAGACGACATGATGACACTTACCCTTTCACCAACAGCATTTGATCAATGGTGTCTGGAAGAGGCATTCCATAGCTCTCTGGCAGAAATAAAGTCAGAATTCCTGATAGCACAGTCAGGCTCCCCATCAAGATGTAAGGCAGGAATCGGTCATAGGCACCTAGCAGAAAACAAACAAGCAAGAAAGCTGCTATCAGTTCCAAGTCTCTGATACGGTTGGTACCTAGGTATAGGGCTTTATCCATGCAAGACTTATGCCTTCAGTAAAGACAAGTCAACCAGCCCCCCTCACAGTCTGGTTTTCAAAGCACTGTGGTTATAAATGTGGGTTAAGGAACTCAAGATATGAGGAAACAACAGCTGTTAAGAGCTGTCCCTGTTGAGTCAATCAGATTGTGAGTCTTCAAAGCATCTGTTAAACAGCAGAAAAGCCCAATGACCTGCAGAGCCAGGACACTGATGTGGGTAGAAAGTATTGCTTCCCATCCACCAGCATCTTTTTCACACACAGGAGACTACTTACCGAGGTAAACGAAGTAAGGCGAGAGGATGCTGCCCAGTCTAGAGGCCATGGAACTTGCTCCAACTCCCATGTTTCTCACTACTGTTGGGTACAGCTCAGCCGTGTAAACATAAACTATTGAAAAGGCAGATGTGATCCCAAATTTCCCCAACATCACCAGCAGAATAGATAGTGTACGAATATCTGAAATCAAAACGCAGTAAGGACTTCAATAAAGCTCTGACAATTCATGGCATCTTTTAACTCCATTGTGCTGCTGTAACTCCTGCCTAATTCATCCCAGGGTCTGGCATCTTTTTTCCCCTGTACATCTCTACAAGCATGGGCAATGTTTCATGTTTTAATTCTTAATTATTAGGACTCAACACATTTTAATTTCCTCTTGGGCATGGGGCTTCCTGCCAAGCAAAGAATAAGGAGAACAGAGCAAGAATGGGAGAGGTCCTCTCAGATTTCAGATCGATCCCTGCTATTGCTCTCTATCCCTTTGTAATAAAGTGAACAGAGTTAAAGATTTGAAAGAAGTTATTTTTGGTTTCCTGCTCTGGTTTCTCATTAACATTCTTAGCTGGAAGTCAATAATTTAATTATAGGAAACTGAGTTGACTTAACTGGGACAGAGTTCAAAATGAAAACAGATTGTATCAGTGTACAATTGATTCACAACACATCTATTACCTGTATAACATAAGCAAGGCAGCTCTTGTGCATTCTCTTGTTTATGCTTTGATTTGTAAACAAGTGCTAAGCAACAGCAACCCCCATCATATTCCATATCATTATCAGAAATGAGTCCATAACCCTATTAATCTGTCCTCAAGACACATGGTTTGATATCCAATACATGGTATTTTGTCCTCCTTTCCAGTTGTGAAACATTATCTTAATTATTGACACTAATTCAGTACAAGCATCTCTGCCAAGCAAAAATGCTTCCACAGTGACTCCCCTGAATATAACTCTTGAAACAAGCCATAAAGAGACAGTCATTGACAGCTGCTTGAGAAGTAAGTTCTGCAGCCTCCTGGCAATCTCCTATCAAGGTCTGGTTTGTCTAGTCCTGGTTTTACACTTGGACTGTAACAGGGCACCCTGAGAGAGATGTGCATGAAAGGCAAATCTGGACTACAGCGCTAATCCCAACAGACCACAGAGGCAATGACCCACCTTTCAAACTGTATTGGAA
This sequence comes from Forpus xanthops, assembly GCA_032466535.1. Taxonomy (NCBI): domain Eukaryota; kingdom Metazoa; phylum Chordata; class Aves; order Psittaciformes; family Psittacidae; genus Forpus; species Forpus xanthops. Next base: position 7,602 of record JASSUY010033110.1, read on the forward strand.
TTGATATGTTGTCTGAGCTCCTTGTGCAGCAGCACGGAGAACCAAGGGACAAAGACAGGAAATGAACATCTGTATTTAGTCCCCTCAGGACACCTTTCCTCCACATCTGCCCAGTGCAGGGTACTGCACTTCACCTATCACACATATTTGAGACCAACTAACGATTCCATACGTGAAGGCACAAGCTGAACGAAGAGAAGAACACAGCCTCCCAAGAATAACGCAGCAGCCATTGAGTACCGTCGCGGGAGACTTCGAAGCAGCAGCCAGGAAATAATGTAGGCTGGAACTTCAATCACTGCTGAGAGGAAGCAGTTCACATAGACATCTCCATGCAGGTTAGGCGTGTCAAGAGACAGTCCAAAATAACCAACAGAGATTATCATCCTGAAAGAAGCAGAATAACCGCATCAGACTGATTTCTCTTCCTCTTGAGGCTGCTGTTAAAAACACCCTCTTCAGCATTACCACCATGAGGTAACTCCAGAGCTGTTGCTAGCCTTGCTGAGGCACAGGTCTATGAGCCCATGGTCATAGGTGCTAGAGAGGTCATACATCTTTTCTGATGCCACTGCATGACTGTGCAACTGCCCATCCCACTCTCGTTCAGGCCCTGCAAGGAAGCTCTGGGCACTTGTGACTTTATATATCTCATTTGTCTCTGCTTACTGTGCTGATGGAGAGGGGCTCACTGCTTCTCCTGAATTCCTCCATATATTAATATCATAGATCCCATACTCTGGGAGAGACGTGATGACCACTGCTAATGCGGGGATATAGCAGTTCCTATTACTAGCAGTCGTAGTCTTAAACTGAAAGTCTGGACTACCGAATTTTACTGCTGCTGTGGTGTATCATAGCTCTTTATTACATTTACCAGGCAGCTCTGGGTGAAGAACACTGTCTCTGGGTCGTTACCCTCCATGCTTTATGCATAGTCAGAGAGAAGGAATATGCTATCATAGCAGACCCAAACAATCTGGGATTCTCTCTGCCATGCCCCAGGCTGGCTGGGCAGCATCCAAGCCACATCTGCATGACTCAGTGCCTGGGCTGCTCAGTGCAACAGGACAGAGCCTGGGGGCCAGGAACACTGCTACCTTAATTGTGCTGCTGTCAGACGACAGCTGGCTCCCACATGATCAATGGAAGCACACAACTGGCCTCAGAGACAAATCCTGTCATGTCTTGGTTGATGCTGGGAAGACAAGGTCATGCTTCACCAGCAACACACAGTAAACAAGGAAGTAATGGGCACCAGCTCAGAACTCGTCCAGGTGCAATGGTGGGTACAAAGCACTCAGCACTTCGTCTCCTTTGGTATCTGTGTTAGAACGGAACTGGAACAAAATCACTGCACAGCACAACGTGAGCCACTGACAAAAGATCAGTTCTTCCTCTGCCTCACTTCACATGGAAGAGCCTTCATGGTCCAATTGCTTAAAATAAGTTGCATTGTACCTGGGAAAGTATGAAGTCATACAGCTGAGGGTGACCCCCCACTGCTGAGTGTGTCCTGCCAGCTACAGCTATTCTTCTCAGAAGCAGTTACTCGGTGTTTTTCCACAACACTGCTCCTAGGAGTTACTTCTTTACACAATAAGCTGTGCTTGCTGGAACTCACTTGCAGTAGCAGTTTGTCTCAGTTTATCACACTGGCAGATCTGGACACAGTATACATTTTGTAGAAAAACATTAGAGGTATTTACACATCCCAGGGTGAGAAGAAGCCAAACTTCCTCCTCCCTGATGCAAACCAAGCAAAGGGATTTGTGTAAAGGTTGTTACTTACTCAAAATTAACAAAACACTTGGTAATATGTAAAGATGATACTGCTACCCACAACTACCTTCTTTTACAGAGCTTCTTTTATGAGCTCTTTTGGTTCATAATGCAGAATATATGGCAACTGAATTGATATTCTTGGTGACGGGCACTGGAATCTGGTTTAAATATTAGCCAAGTCATCCTTTGACCCAAAAAGCCACATCAGCTTGTATGCGCTGGCAGCTCAGTGAACTGACCTCCAAGGCTTTGCCCCACTAAAGGACAGGAACATGGTTAAAAAGGCAGCAAACAAACTCAGGTAGCCCCAAAACACTTGAGAGACCTTCTTGGTTAGGACACTGTACGTACATGCACTAATTAAAGCCCACTTTTACAGCCTCTGGCAGGCTGTAAGTTATCCTCTCTGATTTCTCTGAGCAATTACAGCTTCACTGTTTTCCAGTGAAGGCGAATGACAACTGTTTAATCAAAGTATGGCTTCAGCTAGTGCAGAACCCAGCTGAAGATGGCAGGCAGACAGAGCAGCTAGAGGAAAGTCTAGGGAAATCTCAGATTAAATCTTCAAGAGACAATTTAAATCCCTTTAAAAGACAATACAAAAGTGATGGGAAGATTATCTGCCTGTCAAGCATGGATGTGTTCAGACCCCTGTAGTTCTCTGACTGGAGGACACGGCATGACTTACTCCTCTTTGAAGATTTTGTTACAGTCAGAAAAGCATTCCCCAAGGCCCAATACAAGGCAGGATTCCCACACATCATCACCAGCTGATCTGATTCTGGCTCAGTTCAGGATATGCCTGACTGCTTCAGAAAGAAATAACAATCCAGATGCGTTTCTAGACTGTTACCGAGACTAAGAACCTACATAACCAGATTTCTGTTGCTTCAGCCAGCAGGTCATTGGCTTTTGAGCTGGTCTGGTATGAATCTTTTCAGAATACTTTTGTGTTCAAAGAGCAGGTTTTAACTGGTTTGCTGCTTTTGTGCTTACATACTGCTGAACCACGCTTGCTTACCAAATCATCACTGACATAATCGTGATAGTGAGGATATTTCGGGTTCTCACTAGATCCAAAATGGTGTATGTCTGCTGCTTCTGGGAATCCAGGTCTTGCAGCTGGAAATAACAAAACCAAACATGGCATCATTAACTTCCTGCTAGCAGAATTACTGGGAAAGTAATGCCCTCCCATAGCATATGCTGCAGGGCTGGAACAGGTGCCTCACTTTTAGCCAAACTCATATAAGCCATAAGAGCCAACTACCTGTGAAAGTACTTGCTCCTCCCTCATGTAAAGACACTTAAAAGTTAGGCTGAAATTAGTAATGATTTCTTCTGCCTGAGGCTCCACAAAGCAACCGCTTATTGTTACTTTTGTACTTATAAAGCAACAGCGTTAATTCATGATTTGTAAGTCACTGCTGGCAGGGTCCTACATCCAGTTTTGAGCACTGCACCTTGAGGATCATGCAAATCGCTGCACCCTGACAAGAGAGAGCAACAGGGATGAGAGGACATTTGAGAGACATGATCTGTAAAAGTAGAGGGTTTATTTAGGGCCGGAAGACCAAAGACCAGCAAAAGAACTGATAAACTGCCTGCAGTGGACCAGGAGGACCAGGCAAGGAATAACAAGATTAAACTGCAGCAGGGCAGATTCGGTAAATGACTCCTCATGCTGCACCAACAGTAATGTATTTAAACCGAGACAAGCTGGCTAATGAGTTGAAGAGTCCTCACCATTTTCTAGCCTGGTTTTGAGACGATCGTCTAAGAGTATAAGCAAAGAAAGGCAACAAACTTCGCCTTTCCCCATGAAACTTTCCAGCTCCTCAATATAAAACCACTTCCATGGGAACAATGCAAAGATGCTTGTCCATGGTGCAAGTTTGGTGCTGAATAAGATTGTAAAAATGGAAAGAATTTAAGGCTTTTTTAGACTCTCCAGATTCAGACTCTTAACTAGAAGGAACAGGGACAAGGCTTTCAGAATATATAAAAGGTGATTTAAGAAGACAAGTTCCATTGATTTAAACTATCAACTCTGATAAAGCAGAAGAATCACAGTTTTCTAGCCAGGTCACAGTCTGCAATCACAGAAGATGGTAGATTTTCAGGATTTATCACAGCTGCTCACTCATCAGCTTGATGGTATCTTTAACAACCTTACAGCAAAAACATTAATAAGAAAAACCCCACACATCCACCTGAGCATCCTTAGCACTTTATCCACCTCAGAATTAAAATGAAGAAAGGTAATACTGAAGTATTTTGGCACTTTTTGAATGGTAAGCTGCCAAGCCAACATCTCACAATATTGAAGACTTCTCTTCCACAACTAGAAAACACACTCTTGCCTGACAGACCTCTATTAAGTGCAAGCACAACAAACTGTATACAGAGATCATTTCCTCCCTTGATTTTTTTAAGTCAGCATGACCTGAGGATGTCAAACTAAATTTCAATATGCTTAAAGTCTGAATTGCCTTTTGTTGGCACTGTGTACTCGCTCTTGGGATGCGCAAGTAAATTACCAATAGAAATGAACTATGATTGTAGCTACAGCAGAGTGCAATTACTCTCAACTTTAAACTTTTCTCCACTCTTTCCACCTGGTCTAACATACCATCCTCTATTAGTTCAGCTTATAATACTTTTTTCCCCTAAAACATCAGGCTGGTTTAGCAGCAGTAGCTGGATGATTGCAGGACACCACACACCAATAAAGAGACAAAAACAACCATTAGTTTAACAATTCCTCATCAATCTCTCTTCCATATTCAGTTAGTGATGTTCCTTTTGACAGAGTGGCTGCAGAACACTGATTTGGGGCCTCAACTCTTATCCCTCAACTCAAAACATACATTATCTTCTCCATGTCTTGTAAACTGTATCTGAGCTAATGGGAACATGAAGTTTATGTAATCCCTGCAGTCAGGTGAAAATTCTTTGAGTGCTATTTTGTTCTGACCTGGTGGGTAAAGGAGCAGGTCTGATGCTTACGCACACCCAATTGCAATGTATTTGTCCTCATAAATCTTTGTTGTCTAAGAAAAGCAAAGTTCTTCATGTTCGATAGCTTTCCCTCTGCCTGCAGCCAAACCTCCCACCAGTTAGCTTCAGTCAGCTCTGCAGCTCCCAGCCTTTCTCATAAATCACATGATCTCTCCTAAGCACTCTCCAGTTTTGTCACTATTTATTGCCAAGAGACCAGCAAACAGGAAACAAAAAAAGGAGGAAAAACAAACCCCAACCAAACCAACCCCAAAACAAAACCAGAACAGCAAAATTCAGCCACAGCTGATGAGAAAAATAATGACCATGGCTTTTAGAAGCTGGATAAGCAGACAACACAATCCCTGACAGGACAGGCTAGAACAAGAAGCTAAGAGAAGAGCAGGAAGGGCAAAACAATGGTTTGAAATGAAACCTGCAACCCAAACATTCCTACCGCCCTCATATGGGGTAATTCAATCAAGCAGCCTCTATCTGTGCTCTGCAGCTTATCTGCAACCAGTCACCTGCAGGATCCTAAGTGGTTTTGAAATCTCTGGAGCCTGAATGCTGTAGGTGCTGCTCCTCAGCTGAGGAATATGCCAAACATGAGCTTGCATTGCTCCTCCAAAGGAGGAGAGTTCCAAAGAACTCACGTTCCAAAGGCAGGAAAGCTGAGAGCCAGCCAGATTCCCGAGAACCTCTGTGCACTGTGAATAAGCTTCCTGAAAACTCAAGAGGCGGTGAGCCTGCTGCTTCACAGCTGTGCAGAAAGCAGACATGAGAACAGGGCAAACAGACCACACATGGCAAGGAGTTCTGCACTGATTTTTTTGGCAGAGCATTACTTTTACCTTGAAAAGGAAAAAGGAGGGCAGGAGTTTTGCATTTAAACTGCCTGTTCATCAAGCTCATTCTCCTTTGAGTGCCAGAATGTTAATCTGCGTTTCCTAAAATTAGTGTGCAATGATTTACCTGTAAACAAGCACCATGAACACTAGCCCACCCTGCTGAAGAAGTCAGCCTTTCCCCTTGTCCAGTGTTTCCTTGTCCCTGCCTTCTGCTGCTTTGTAATGCAAGCCCAGTCTTAGATGGCAAACAAATCAATGTTTCTTTCTAAGAACACGAGATAGAGGATTCCAAGCACAGTGACTGTAAGCAGATGTTGCAGCCAGAGCTAATTTTCTATTCTCCTGCCACTCACAATGGGTGAGTTTTCATGGCTACAGCATGAAAAGAGGAATAAAAAAGGAAAAAAAAAGCCATGTCCTGATGACTATCCAGGGAAAAAGCTCTCCTCAGAATGTCCAGGTTCTCCTGGCATTCTCTCTCTGTCCCAGCAAGGCCGGGATGTCTGTCCTGCTATCTACAGATAAGTCTGGACAGTTTGTTTGCTCCTCAGTTAACTTCAACCCAAGCAAAACCTTTTCAATGTCAACAGCAAACACTCAGAAACTTAATGGGTAACCATCTGCCTTAGCCTGGGACAGAGGCCTTGAAAAGCAACTGAGCATACAAGGGATTGTCATATAAATGACAAGATAACATCAACTGTCAACCAGAACACAACTGGGCAACTGCCTAGACAGGTTCTACACATCTGCCTAGAAAGGTGCCACTCTCCTGGATTGTGCAAACAGTCTGACTGTCTGACCTTTGGAGGTCATGTCTGGATGAGTGTGGAACTGCTTTTACACCTTAAGGTCACCAAACAGATCAAAGGGGAGATACCTACAGGAAACAATAACATGCTGCAAGAAATAGGTGGGAAGAAAAGATACTGCTACCTACTCCACCCTAACAGGGCTCAAGTTTTGTTTTCCTTAGCATGGAGTAAAAACTGGAATTGAATATGAACTAAAATTACATTAATTCCAGTGCCACTCATCAGGATTAGTCTTTTGTTCAGATTTATAGAACTATATTAGAATGTGCAAGTACAAAATCTGTTCAGCTCCCGTATTCAGATCACAAAGCAATAGGTACCTCAAATTCATTACCTACCCCCAAAACCTGGAGTTTAAAGGGAAAAAGTGGCTGTAAACTGGATGAAAAAGAATGTATGTTTTCATTCCCATAGGAATGAGACAGCAAGGGCTTTGCAAATCTTAAAGAAACAGGAAAGGGTATTCTGCTTTTCAGGAAAAGGATGACCTTTTATCCATCTGAGAAGTATGTAATAACACTGCAGGCATAACTCAATTCAGACGTCTGGAAATCAATCACTTCACATGGTCATTAACAGGTCCAATGGACGCTAAATCAATCTTACATCACTCAGGTGAAGTATCACATCTGGGGCTGTAATGCCGTTAGTTTTTGCAGCCTTTCGGATGATGTCTTCTGCTTCCTGAAACCTTCCCTGGGATATCAGCCACCGAGGAGATTCCGGAATGACCCTGCATAAAAGGTTCAGAGTCACAAGCACTGCTGCAGGCATCAGTCTACATTGTTCCAGGCATGAAGACCTCAAAACCTGCCACATCTTGCAGAAATTCGAGCAATGACAGGTTTACAAGAGGAGACTTGCTGGACAAGAACAGACCAAAATGTGTTTGTGGGTTTTAGAAGTACTAAAGAAATGAGCAATGACTCAGAGAAAAAGGACCAATCAAAACCTTCAGTGTGGGAAACAGTTAAAGGAATTCAGAAATGTGACTACACAAGTAGCATTCCTTATGTTAAGAGGTGCATCCTTGAAGAATAACACATGCAAAATTAGTAACTGTAAATACCGTCACATAAGGACAGGTCAGAAAGCAGAAATCACCAGCCATTCAACTCCATGACAAACTGGAGGGAACTACAAATGCCAGTGAGGAAACACCACCACCGTGTGGAGTACTTGAACGTTACATGCCACCTAAAAGTAGTATTTGACTATGGAGGAAAACACGGAAGTCCCAGATGCGCAAGCACTGATATGCAGCTTGCCATATCTACACCACCCGAGCATTGCCCTGCTCCCCAAAACAACTGGTTTCTCTTTCTGCACCTAGTTCAGGCCTAAGCATGGATTTCAGGTGGTGCAGAAGGATGAGCATTACTGACTTTATTGTCTATGTATTCATCACTTCATTTCATTGAAGCCTACAGAAAATAAAGAGTAGGCTTCTCAGGCATGAGTCACATCACCTGCAAAGCTATGGACTTGCAGCTGGGAAGAGTAAAGGACACAATGTCCATTCTTCACCTGCCCATTCCTGAATTTCATTGGTAAAGGCTGGTTGGAGTCTGGACCTTAGAAACCTGCAGACAGGATCTGTTAAAAGACTGAAGTCTTTTAATTCATACTCACCACCAGAGCGGGATGCAGAGCAGCCCGGGTAAAGTGAGCGCCAGCAGCAGCATCCGCCAGTCCCTGATGAAGTAAGCAAACAGTGGCAGCAACATGTAGCCAAATGCATAAAATATGCAGACGCCCAGCGTGCAGAACAGCACCCGGATTGACTTTCCAAGGATTTCTGTGCCTGTTCAAAACAGCAGAGGGAAGGGCACTATTTAACTTAACAGCAACCGCATAACGTACCAACCCACCTTTAATAACTGGCTTCGAAATACACTATATGGGATAGTTATAGTATTTAGTGCAGTGTGCTGTCTGGTTTTAGAGGCACCACAGATCTGCTTCACACAGTGATTAACCCAGGTAATTATATATAAAACAGGAAGAGAACTGGGCCATAAAGTATTTCTGTGGCTCACAGTAGCCAATACTTCTCTGTTTTTATCTTCTCAGAATCTCACATTTTATGTGAGGAACTAAACTCACCTGACACATTGCAAAACATTCACAACGGTTAACCTCAGCTTGATCTCTACAGGGTCATCTCGAGCTGATGGACAGAAAACAGCTTCTGTATGGAATAATTCAGAGTTGCCTGAATTAGGTCCCTGACCTATATCACCTTCTGAAAGACTATTTTGTTATTAGCCATAAAAGCCTTGCAACCTTTTGATGTACGCATATTTTAAATCAAAAGGGCACTCAGGCCTCAAAAATAGACAACAGAAATCCCTGAGAATTCACATCTTATGTGACTTATCTCTCCAACTAGAAGATAGACATTGTTCCAAATAATAGATTTTTTGCCTTTTTAAGATGGTAAGCCACAGAATTAATTCAGATTGTACCTCTATCAACTGGAAACTTCCAGGCAGAGAAGAAGTTATCCACATGTAGTGAGGATACGCTTAACAGTGCTGCCTGGCAAACAAATAAACCCTAAGCCAGTACTGAAAAGGAGCAGTGTCCAGGGTTCAGCAGTAGCAGTCAGTTTTTCTCTTTCTTAGTAGCTGATGCAGCACTGTGTTTTTGACTTTAAGCCTGGGAAAAGTGCTGATAATACCACTGCTTTCAGTTGTTGCAGTAATGTTTGGTCTGACCAAGGGTTTTCTGAGCCTCATGCTCTGCTAGGGAGGAGGGGAAGCCGGGAGGAAGCAGAGACAGGGCACCTGACCCAAACT
>JASSUY010033111.1:0-29811 GCA_032466535.1 Forpus xanthops
TCCCGTCCCTTCCCGTCCCTTCCCTTCCCTTCCCTTCCCTTCCCTTCCCTTCCCTTCCCTTCCCTTCCCTATTGATCCCTGTATGCTTGTAAAGGACTTTTTCAACTTTCTGATACTCCCATGGGAGTAGGTCTCATTGAAATCCATGGCAACACTTATAATGGAGTATATAAAGCATGCCTTGGGGATTTTAAGTATGCTTATACTTTCCCTTTCTAAGAACCTGCAGAAATCTTATCTTCAGTGACTTAACAAAATCCATTGTCTGCTAAAGTAGATGCAGAACTGGTAAGACATTGAGAAAACCAAATTAAGGACAAGAAGCAGTCACTGCTTTCATTCTTTTTACCCTTTTTAACCCTTTTTTACCCCCAGCTGTAGCGATGCAATAATATCTACTTTTTCCTGAGTTCCTAACTCTGGTTAGTAATTTTGTTTGATACTGAAGATTTCCTCCTTTTCATTTGATCTAGTTTTATTTATGTTTGTGTTATGCTATGGAAGACTGACGTAAAACACTGACTGGGTCTTCCATGCTGCTTCTATGTGATTCTTTAAATCAAATTATGGCTGAAAGGAACCAATATATGAACATTTGAAGTGCTCAGACTTTGTTAGCAGTGTTATCGGTTTGCAGGGTTGAGGAAAGCAAATCACTCAGAGAGAGGGAGGAACTTGTGAATATGTTGAAGCAGACTGCAGACACAGAGGTGTTAACAGCAGAATCAGGCAGAGGTTTCTCTGGACACAGGGGTGTAGGAACCAGCTGGGATGCATCCCGTGGCTCAGTCCTTTAAGAGTTATTTAAAGATTAGCTTGTAATGATATTTTTCAGGTATCTTTATGGGAGCTGGTGAAGCTACTCAGTTACTGAAGTATAAAATACAAAGCAAAACAAGAACCCTCCTGCAGGGTGCAATCCTTAAACACAGAGTGCTCTGAGTTCCTGCCCAGGCCAGTGGGAACCAGATAACTGAGAGCACTCACCATTCTTTCCATATGGAACCAAGTGCTTATTCTGACCTGGAGCCCAACTTTCCTTAAAGGAGGGTCGAGCTGGCAAAGAGCCAGGGCCCAAGGGCTGCTCTTAATTTGCATATAAGAGCCCAGCTTGCAGACGATGCTATCTTGCAGAAGGCAGTGAAACCATGCAACGGTCCAGCTGCATCACAGTGTTCTGGTCACATTGCTTGAAACAGAGCATTTGCTCTGGGAGTTGCAGTCTCCGCATCTGTCATCACCCTGCAAAGTTTCTGGGTCCATTTATAACGTCTAAAGACTGATGGGAACATCAGATTGCTTAATATGACTTCCTGTATACATTACAGGACATTTTGTTTCATCTAGTTACAACAGTATTGAGTTCAAAAAAGTGTGTGCTTGGATAAAAGATAGCTTCCAGAAAGATAGCTCTTCTTAAGCTGGAAATACTAAACCAAGCCATCACTGAAAATCAGAGATTGTGTTAGTAGGTAATCACCTGCTCAGTAAGAAGTCTGGTTTAGTTCCAGGGTAACTCTTCATCCCATCCTCAGCTTCTGGGTGTTACTCCCTGTGACTATCCCCAATAAATTAAATGGTCTGTGATTTTTCCTCCTGTAAGGAAATAAAACCCTTTCTTGTTCTTCCTTTTGGTACATGTAACTGCCTGGAGCTGTTTCTCCACCTCTCTGCCCTTGTTCTCAGTCTCTAGACCCATCTGTGCAGTTCTTGTTGATGCTCACTCCAACATCATCATATCTTTTTTAAAGTACATACATGAGACCAGGATTTGCTATTACAGTGTGGGCTTCATTTTGATGCTGTGCAATGATGTTATTTGAACCTGTTGCTACCCCATATTTATGCTCCCCTTGCCCCAACAGCAGTAAACATCAGGTCAGTCACTGAGCTGTCATCCTACTGACCAAAATGAGGTCTACCTCCTAGGAGCATCTATGCAACTGCACTTATGAATTATTTCGGTGTTCTCATGGTTTACTCAAGGAGCTGGACTTGCAGGCTTCCTTCAGTCCTCTGTAGGGCTTGTGAAGTGGAGAGGCACACCACTTCTCCACATGTGGGCATTCCCTTTTCCTGTGACACCAGCATTGAAGAGGAAAACTCTGAAGCAGTTGTCATCCACGTTTAGATATGGAGTCATATCTACTCCTCATGGATGTCATGGGATACACCAGAGATGGCAGATATATGAAAGGACTTTTTCTTTTCAGATCTTTGGGTTAACATCAACAGCTGATCTATTATGCTCTATTCAATATCCTGCACTGAGTTATCCCTCAGTTTTCCTCCTCCTCTTAACATGTCTATGCAGTTTGTGTGCTTAGCGTACCTGCCAGCTCGGTCGAGAATAATCGTTATATGGGATGTGATACCAGAGGTTCTGATTAAAGCCCACACAACATAGAGTGCCCGTTATCCACTTCTATGGGAACATACATTAACTTCGAGCCTCATACCTCCCTTTTGATTTTCCTTTCCCAGCATTTGAGACCAGCAGCTTATTTGCAGGTCTATGCCCCCTGACAGCAGAGGACCATGTCCTCTCTGTTTCTACATCTTCCCTTGCTTGGTTGCAGCCACTCACAAAGCCATCTTGGTGGGTTGCAAACATGTGGGTTGCCATCCTCTTGGGGCAAGGAGAGTGTGTGAGTTGGAGACACAGATGGGATGTGGTGCATGGAATCTGAAATTGATTGTCCTTTTCCGCCATTCAAAGTCTGGGGAGGGACAATCAGGAGGAAAAAGTGCGGGGTCTCAATGGGGAGAGGATGGTACTGATATACTGATGTCCTCAGCAGTGGTACAAGCTGGTTTCCAGTGTCAAGGTGAAAGTCCTGTTATATTTTGCTCAGGAACCTCTGTTTAAAAGGTACTGACACCACAGCTAGGCAGCCTAGCTGCACAGTGAACAAAAACCCAAGAATAGTGTAGTAGCAGCTGGTGGAAGCACAGTAGGAAAGGTATGGAGTCCATGAGCACATGCTCAGCTTCACTGAGGTTTTACTCAGTTTAGTGGGCAGGTCCATTGCACTTACATCACTAAAAGGCAATGCCTTTCACTGTGTTGTGTGTAGTGGAAGGTAAACTCAGAGTTTATCCACTTCATCCTGGAATACAAACAGGCAGTTTCCTAATTATTTTATTTTATTTTATTTTATTTTATTTTATTTTATTTTATTTTATTTTATTTTATTTTATTAACATCCCTGCCATTTCTAGATTGAGAGGTGCAAAGAGACCTGAATGCAGTGCTCAGTTCTGAGGTATAAAAATCCTTTTTCTAAGTATTGAAGCCCATTGCCTCCTACAAGAGGCTTGTTTTGGTACTGTTCACTGTGACAGCAAAACCTCCCTGAGTTCAGTAAATGCCAGCCTGGAGCAAAAATCAGCTCAGCACAGAGGAAATCATTTTTATCTGAGTGGTACTTGCTATGGACTTCAGTAACAGTTAAAGGGAAAATATGGTAACACTTAAGAGTTCAACAGCAAACAAGAACAAGCCATCATCGACTTGTTGCAGTTAGTGTAACCCCCTTGAAGTCTACGAGAGGAGTGCATGGGAGCTAAGAATCTGCCCCTCTATCCTATGGGCAATCTTGGATCAGATAACACAGATGTGTTAGATTAAGGACAGAACCTTATGAAATAAAGCACTGGCTGCACTGAGAAGGCCTTTTAATTTTTATTTTTTTATTTAGTTTTTTTTCAAATCCATCCATTAAACCATTAAAAAAACCCAACAACAAAACAGGCAGAAGGCGGAGCAGAGGTGAATCAAAAGGAAGAATGGATGTACTCCTCTAGATTTACACTCTTTAGACTTTTTTTCTCTCTTTATTTTTTTGTCTCATGCACCCAACTGGTTTAAGGGTCTATTCTCTTTGTGGTACATGCATGCACATAACTACCATTGATGTGGAGTCTCCAGGTGATTTGATGTGCATTCCACATAAGGCATGGTGTCAAGTATATGATCCTCACACAAAAGAGCTGCCTGAGAACCACTCTTTGGGGTAGTTTTTTTAGATTCCTTTGCTCCACATCTAGATCTGAGCAGATCAGAGTGCCTAACCAAGCAGTGGAACTACCACTGCTCCTCTTTCAGCAGCTTTGATCTGTGTGAATTTGGTGGGGGGATGCTGATGGGAGGAAAGTTTTCAAACATGGGTGCAGTCTTGCAAACTGCTGAATGTTTCATAGTATTATCCTAGGGAAGAAGTAAAGGGGCTTAAGGATTTTTAGCAAAGAGGCAAACAGCAGTGAAAATGTATATTTTTGGAGCATACTAGTTGAAGAAATTACTCATACATCACTGTCATCTCTACAGAAGTGTTTTTAATTTATAGTGTGTCTCACACTGACTACCAAGTCTGGAGCAAACCTGCTCTTTCCTCCACTGGGTACAGCAATACCAGCTATAGGCAACTGCAAATAATGTGAGATACAGAGGTTTAGCAAAAATAGCAGACGTATATAACTATGTCCACATCTGATTTCATGTGGGTGTCAGTCACAGCGCCATAAGTTAGGATACTCCAAAATAGCTTTAAGTGTGGACTAAAGCTAGATATGAGGCCTGGAACTTTCTGTTCTGCTTTAATGTAGTGTCCCTCCATGGGAAGTACAATTCTTTTTGATGGGTAGGATTTTTGCTCAGGGAAGTGACTGGTGGCTCATTCAGATAGAACTTAAAGCCAATGTTCCAGAGCAATGTTAGGCTGTCCTGTTTCAAAGAAAAAGACCAACAATTTGCATTGCTCCAGATTTTGGTTTTCCTTGCTCACACACACATGCAGTCTGCACCTCAAATGTGAGACAGTTTAAATTGTCATAGGAAAACTTATAAATCAGGGCTTATTTTACCATGTCAGCAGAATTATCCTATTTTAAACCAAATGAAAATATGGCCCTTCTGGAGCAGCTTGTGTGTGTAAGTTATTCCAGGTTTTCCAGGCCTACATTGCTGTTCTTTGTACTACTCTCCCAAATGTTCTATGTGAACACAGAAGCAGGATGGATAGAAGGAGGCATGAAGAAGGTTTGAAGAAAATTGGGATGCAGGGTTTGAGGGAAGGAAGGGAGGACCCACAGGATTAGGATGGGCTGAGTAGAACTTTGGAAAGAAAATATGATGAAATGAGCATGGATGTGCTGTAGGTTTGCTTTAATGGGGGAAGAGAAAAATGGAAATGTAGATTGCACAGATTTATTTTTCTGTAAGGATACTGAGGTGGAAAGAACTGCATATATGGTAATAGCCCTCTGAGGAGGTCTAGATGCTGTCTGGAAAATGTACACTTGGATCAGCCAAAATCACATGCTACCAAATTTGCTTCAATTTTTTCAGTCAATCCCTTTTCTAATTCATAAAATATCAGATTTTTTTTCAAAACTTCTTTTTAATACTTCTCACTTTTTCAACATAAAAGAAAATAAAAAATAAACTTAACTTTATGTTGAACAAATTGCCCATTTTAATATTTTTTTCATTCCAAGAGAAATTTTAAATTGTATAAAAATTCCTCCCCCTCTGATTTTATGCGGGCAAATCATGAATTATTTTCACAACACCCTAGATATTTCCTCCTAAGTATATCTTTCTGTGTGCATCCTTCTCCATTCAAATAGCTCAGGAACAAAACATGTTTGGATTTCAGTTCTGTCATATCTATACAAAACCCCAAAACACACGCTGTTATGACAGATCCTCTACCAGAGGTCAGAATCACTGATGTTTTCAGATGATGAAACAGAAAACATCTTCAAAGCCACCCTTTGCAATCTCACCCTGTACCTATGGACTTTTAGAAAGACAAAACTGCAAGCAGAAGTACCTACAGTATAACTTACAGAAGCCACAATGCACCTTATCAGTTGCCAAAACACTCAAACTTGTTAGCAATAAACATTGGCGGAAGTTGAAGGGCTCCTCTGGTGGTGGAGGATGAGGATGCTGAGATGGGGCTGCGTGGAGCAGGTCCAGGCGATGGCAGAGGCTGGGAAGGGGAGCTGCCGAGTGGGAAGCAGGGAGGGCTGGACTATCAGTTGTGCAGTGGGGCAAGCTTAATCCTAGCAAATAAAGAAGCAGAAGGAGAAAAAATACTTGCAGTTTCTGATCTACCTTTGCCAGGGTTTAAAGAGTGCATATAGATGTCAGCTACAGCTTTTCCAACTATTTCAAGTTGCAACTTTCCTGTGTGAAATACTGGGGCAGTGCCTCCGTAAACCGAGGACTGAATTTCTTCTACACAGATTATTGTAATTTCCTTAACGATCCAAATGAAGATATAGCTATACTGTGTATTTATACTGTACTGTATGCTGTAGTATACTATGTATACTGTGATATAACTGAGAATCCTTTTTTACTACAGAAATTCCTATCACATACCTGCAGAAGTACCAGTGACAGATATTGTTTTATAGACACAGGTTGCAATGTAGAAGGATTTATAGCTAGATATCCCTAGGAGTGTATTTTGCTTTCAGTACATTGATTTAATGAAAACATACAGAAATTAAAATTTAGTTATCAGGAGTATTATTTATTATTTTGTTTGAGTTACACACACATTTTGTTTTTAAAAGAGTGCTTGTAAAAGTGTCCTCATGCTGTCACAAATACATTGACACACTTGAAAAATAACACTAAAAAAATCTCTTTAGTTTTAATACAATATTTTCATGAAAAGACATGATAAATCTCTGTCCTGGAATTCCTATGCTTTACTCAAAACCTCCATATTTGAAGACAGCTTGGCATAGATGACAACAGAGTCATGTTTTCTTCCTAGCAATTAATAGGATGAAAAGAAAATGATTGTTTTGTGTGTGGGTAAAAGATAAGAGAACAGTAGAAGTCACATGCAAGCATCTGATGATTTTATTTCCTGCCCAAAGGATTATTTTGCAGAGTTTTAATAACTCTTTTCATGCTCATTGAAAGTTTTCAGTAAAAAAGGATGAATTGTTCCTTCCTCCTTTTGGAGTTTCCATTCATTCTTGCAACTATACTATATCAGGAGAGAAGTCTCCATCCTCACCAGCTGTTGCTCCTATAGGCTGAGCCTGCTGAGAGCTACCCATATCATAGCTGACCAGTAACCCAGCTTCTCACTGCTTGGAGAAAAAGACATTAAATCCCATTTAGTGAGCATCTTAGGTCACAATTACCATACATTCACACCAGCAACTTCTTTCTCTTCTTTTCTTATTCTAAGAATGCAGGCAGTTGAGGACCTGTAAGTTTTCAGGTTTGCAGGTCAATGGCAGGGCCACGACTGACTGTGTTGGCAAGTGAATCAAACTCATGAAGCAGTGTAATAAATGTTAAGAGACGTGGCCAAAGTGTCTTCCTGAAAGTGTATCTAGAGTATTGACAGTTGTGAGGCCTAGAAAATGCATTCTGTTTTGCCTTTTAATTGCCCTAAAGGTCAAAGGCAGTGAACTTTTCCACTTGTAAAAAGGATGTATCTATTCTGCTGTGAATCAGCATGGAGGGGAAGAATCCAGACATAAATAATCTGGCACCCCAGTTGCCTGGTATGAAGTCAGTCAAATATGTTTAACCAAACATGGATGCTTCAGAGGGTGCTCTTGTGGTTACTCCAACTGCTTTCATTATACTTTTCTATTAAGTGTGTCTGCTCACCATGTGCAATAAAACAATTTCTGAGGCTCAGCCTCAGAACATGGGGTTCATTCACGGTCTTGGATAATAGCCTTGCTTGTTTGCACTGTTCTTATTGAACTTTCTAAATATATGTCATTTTCCTTTTCATTCTAGGAGTGATTGTACATTACAGCAATTACAGACAAACCCTTCCAGACAGTTTGAAGAACCAAAACTTTCTTTGTGTGGAAGTCCAAAGGCAATTATTGGCATTACAATTTAAGAGAAGCATTCCATCTCCCTGATGCAACAGCAGTAGCTTTCTGTGGCAAGTTAAATAAAGCAATTTGCCCTGTAGGAGACTAATGCATGCAGAGTTGTGATGGAAAAAAAAAACCAACTAAATCACACAGCTGCTCTGAAAGGAATAGCGACCTCCTCTTCTAAAAGATACAAAACTTATCCTGGCACTGCTTGAACAGGAAGACACCAAACATCCTCAGCCTTTTCCTCCTTGACATTTCATGCATTACTTCAAGTGTGAGACTGCATAAAAACATAGAGCCAGGTTTACTAAAACAGACCCAAAACATGAGGAAATGCCCCATTTTGAAGAACAAATTAAGCCCCTTAAATTTCCCTGCCATCAGAATGAATGCTAGTCTAACAATCTGATGGAGAAGTTGAACTGGGCAAACAGGATTCTTAAAGTGAAGGAAAGGTAGAAAAGATTGGCAAGAGTCTGATGCTTCCTTGAAGCATCAAGTGGTAAAGCACAGAACAGCTTGTCCGTAAGCCTTCAGCATGCAAAAGCATGGACTTGCTTATACTGTACTGATGCTCTGAAAACACTTTTTAAAACAGAAATGGATTTAAGGATGGTTGGTTAAAGTTAGTTGATCATTAATTTGGGAATTCATGTTCCATGGGTGCTTTGGAAGGAATCAGTTTTTATAGTCAGTTTGAGTGAAGTATGGAGTTAGATTATGCACAGCATCAGCTGACTGGAAACCCTGTTACACCAGCTGCACAGCCAGATTAAAATGATTTATAGTGAACACTGAGGAAGTACTCTCTCATTTGTCCCCAGGATCTACATCATGCAAATCTTTCATTTCCCAGTGACAAGCTTTTTCTATAGGGTCTGGGTTTAGTTATAATGGTCAGGCTTCAGAAAGGAAAAGAGGGGATTCAAAGAAAATGTTTTTCTGAAGTTGGAGGAAACAGCCTGGCTATTGTTTATCCTCTGACCACACAAATACCTTTTGGCAATTATGTCTTTTAAAACTGTAGCGCTCTCTCTACATCTGAGCAGCTCTGTAATAACAAGCAACAAATAGCAAAAGCTCACATCAGAATGTCAGCTTTCATTTGGAGTTGAGAGGAATTATAACATTGAGCAGTGAAGTGATAAAACTGGCAAAATGGGAACTGTCCTGTTTTGTGTGTACCAGTGCAAGCTGCTTGCACCCTGTTCCTGTGTGTCTCGTAAGGACCTTTGACAGCACTGCAGCTATCCCTGCCTATGGAATGATGATCCAGATGATCTTTAAAGGTCCTTTCCACCCCTAACCCATCTATGATTCTATGATCAATAAATGATTTTCCTGTTCAGAACTGTGGAAATAAACCAGGTCTTACCCTCAAAAGTAGCTCGTTTGAAGCTTTTTTTGAAGCAAAAAGGGAAGAAAAAATCACTATTAGATAACTTCCACCAAAGAAGCCTTTTTTCACCCTGAACATTTGAAAAAATCCAATTAACCGAATTACGTGGGGTTTGGGAGCATTTTGCAGTGTAATTAAAAATAGGTTGGGTGGAAAGGAGAAGCTTAGTCTCTTGGACAAATGATAACAATTAATCAGCAAGAATGGAGCCTGACTCCTTAATGAATGTGTTGGAACTATCCTCCTTTCTGGGAGCAGGCTCACAGATGTTAACAGAACAGCTCCTGAGGCTTTGTGGGTTTGCTGCCATGAGAAATGATTGTGGGATCCAGTATTCTGTGGTTTAACATGATCCATCAGCTGATCGCTTGTTCTGCTGCAAAACAGATCACTGACACCATTACAATTTCATCCGCGGTTTCAAAGCCGATTTCCCTGCATATAAGTGCTTCTTTCAGAGCACAGAAAAAATACATTAGCGAAACAATATAGTATACTGTACAACAAGGATTTTCCTGCACTGTAACTCGACAGCTCACCAGGCAAAACCCACTTCTTTTTATTCTAGTTCCCCAGGGTGCTACATGGAGACACCAATCCTGAGATGGATTAACTGTGGCGCTTTCATCAAGAGGAATTTGTCTTCACTCTGACTTTGGAATAGAAAGGACGTGCTATTACCCTTCGACTTTGAAAGAGAAAAGCTTTCTACCTACATTCCTCACTCGTTTCCAAAGTTTAGCTCGTAGGGATTAGAAATTGCTAGATACAGGATAAGCCCCTTTCAAAACACTCATTTAAGGAAAGATGGAGCGCTTTCAGATATCTTTACTGGATGTTTATTAGTCTTAGGCAAATCAGAGTTAAAAGATAATCAGAATATTAATTCTTTACATGAAACACATGAGAGTAGTCAGAAAAAAATGGCATTTTTTTTTCTCTCTGTGACTTTTATATAAGACTTGCTCTTTGCTATTCAAAATCAACCCTTTCTTTTTCCTAATGCACAGGTAATTTTGAAGGTACTTTGAGTCTGGGAACCTGACTTGATCCATACTAAAGAGAAGAAAGTTTCTGGGAGCAGGTGCTCAATATCACCTAAGTGTTGAAGTTTCTGTAAGGCATTTCAATACCTTGCCCTGGAGTGTGCAGAAAGACAGAGTCACTTCTTGTCTCAGGCCAGCATCCCAGCTCTACCTGGATACAAGTATGATTTTGGGTGACTGGCTTCAAAGGAGGTTGAAAATGCTAAATGCCGGGAGAAACCTCGTAGCACATGATGATTTTGTAACTATCAGCTTCGTAAACTTCCCCTGAGATCTGAGCAGATAAACAAGGCTCTTCCTGGGTTTGAGATTTCATCTAGATGTGTTTTAAACCCTGCACTGATTTTAGCTGATTTCACTGCAGGTGAAAGATCTACACCACAGAACAGTGCCCACATCTTCCTGGCTACAGACAAGGTTGAGTAGAGCTAGCTTGCTCACTGGTCTTTCAGACTAGTGAAACCAATCACAGAAGCACCAGTCTGGCTGTGACATAAGTAGTTAGGCTACTTGGAAGAGGATGTTCTTGATGACTGTTGCATGACAATACTGCTTCTGAAACTGGTGATTTTGAGTTTAGAAAAAGTGGGCAATTTAGTAAGGGAGCAGCATGCAGAGGACAGTCAGACACTGGATTTGGTTGAGCTGCTGCGTGAATGATCCTGGCTTGCCCTAATGGTGCTCTTGCTGTGAGTACCAGCTCATCCCACATGGGAAGCACAGTCACTCACCATGGGAAGGGCTGTCCCATGCCATGGTGGCACAGAAACCCATGGCACAGAAACATTTGCACAGAATCACTCTTCAAACACCTCCAGCTCTTCCCAACTTCTGATGGCAGGCAAAACACCTCAAATGCTATAGAAGAGTGCAAGTCTTTGTGAAAGCAGGGAGGTTGTGAAAATACTGCATAATACTAATCAGTAGGCAACATCTTCATTTTGTTAGTAAACCTCATTATGATCCCTATTATTTGTAGTTTACACAGTGGGAAACACATCTGGTAGGGAACAGCGGGCAGAGACATAACACTTCCTCAGCTTTCCAGTGCTGCCCACCCTGCTGTTGAGGAAAGGACTTGTGTAGCTCTGCCAGAAGGAAGATTAGGGCAGCTGACCTAGCAGAGAAAGATCCCATGGGATAAGTGGGTATTTTTCACCCCAGTCAGCCCACTTCCCTTTGCCTGATTGTCTGGAGGAGCACCTCCAGCAGTGTGGTGGGCAGCAGCAGGAGCTAGAAATGCTCAGATGGGGAAGAAAGAGAAGTCAGGAGGCAGGTTGCTTTCCTGAGTGTTGATATAAATGGCAATCAAATGGCAGCATGAGTCCCACGAGTGTACCTCCAGTGATACAAAGCACTTAGGGCAGAGGCTGTTGGCTCACTGTCCTGTTGTCCCTGAGCCGCCAAGCACAGCTTCCTGTGCCCATCTGGAGAAGCAGAGCAGGGAATTGATCTGGCTGGGACAAACCAGAAAGTTAAAACACCCTGCACAAAGCAACATGCTTTTCTTTCTATCCTGAATCACTTCTCCCATCTGGCCAGCCACACAGCTGCACAAACAGCTGTGCCAGCACGGCGGCACCGACCACAAGAGAGGGCTGGTCCGGCAGCACCACTGATGAAAGGGGAATCCCTGCCTGAGCTGACACATGCACATGTCTCTTGCAAAGTCCCTCTGTGGCTGTGCCCACCAGCCTTTCATCCTGTAGATACCTGGCTGCCCTGCTCCTCTCCAGCACATGGAGGGCAATGAGCAACAAGAGAAGCAGTATCCTAGCTCTCCAAGGAGGGAATGGCTGCTCTGCCCATGGGAAATGGGGTCCTTCATGTTGGTTTACTTCTCTGTGCTGCTCACTCGCTGTCCTTGTCTGTCGTGGAAGACAGGTTGAGAGAGGAGGATGCTCATACTGGGTAATAGCCAGGAGCAACGTGCACTGTTTCAGGTCTGGAATTGAGGGAGAATCTGGCTAAAAGATCCAGTTGAAACTTGAGGAACACTTTGGGGGGGGGGGGGCAGAGTTGGAATCTGAATGTATAATCATATCAAATTTTGCTCATTTAAGAAAGATAAAGACCCTTGGGATCATTAATAACTGTCATATCCCAAGTGAATGTGACCTTTCTTTGTGCAAGCACCACTGGTCAGGGGCTGGGGTCTTTCTTCAGCAACAACTAGTGGAGATAATGGTCAAGTTCTGAGTCGTTCCTACCACTACAATATAAATACAGAGCAGTTGTTCAATTAACTCATCACATGATTGACTCAGTATTTGAAACTGGGCTAAACCAAATTAAAGCTGAAAGCGTAACTTAGAGCACAATAACCACTGACAGACTAGCACTGATGTGAATCTAAAGCTCAGGGAGGTCAGTCAGCAAGGATTCATTTATGTAAAGATTATGAGATACTGACTGTAAGGCTTGAAGTTGCACTTGAATCATATTTCTTAGGAGGGCTTAAAGTAAATGAAGGCTGAGATTTCCCTACTGTCCATGATAGCAACAGGTAGGTTTAAAAAAGATTCAAAGCATAAAAACCAGAGCTGGCAAGTCTGTCAGTCAGGGAAAGAAAAAATCATTCCATTTTCCAATTTTCAGCCCTCAATACTTGAGTTTACCTCTGTGACAACATTTTCCTTTCTTTCATAAATCTTCCTTTACATGTCCACACATTAAAATCTCCAAGAGTGATATTTATTGCTTTTATTCAAACAGCATGAATTCCTTCTCCAAAGATGAAATAACGCATTGTCTGTAAAAGCTACACTCATGCTCCAGAAGTGACACATCCCATGTGATTTGAATATTATCAGTAAGATTCTCAATAGCATCCTGCGCCAGAATTGCTGAATGATTTTGTCTCTGACACAAAAATATAAGGGCCAGCTGATGCTGTGTAGTGGACTGGAGAAATGTTCATAGAGGATGGAACAGAAGGTAATACAATTCAACAGATACTGCAGCTAAATATTAAATAAGAGGGACTGGTCTGCTGGCATACTGTGCAACAGGTCCTGCTCTAGCCACTCACAACCTGCAATATCAGTTTGACTTTAGTAATGCTGCTGGGTTTTTTGGTGATTAGGAAATGTTTTCTTTCTTGTGGTCAAGAGTATTTTAGGACTAATAAAATGACTAAAAATAAAATGAATGATCCAAACAGAATTTAACATAAACTGCATATGTCTGTGCATATGTATATGTATACATAGAGTAAACATAGTAGCTTGATTTTTTCTGAATGAATATCTTTTTCATATGCAGTATGTGGCAGACACTATTTTTTAAATGATTCTGAGTATACAGCTTTGTGCAGTAATATTAAAGGGTGTTATGCCTGTAATAATATACATTCAACTAGGCACGGAGTAAATTGTCACATATTTCTTGCAATGTAATATTTCTGGCTTTTTAGCTATCTCATTGAAACTCTCCCCAATCTAATGCGATATGCATGTAAATAAATGACAAAATAATTAATACAGAACCAGTTTCTGTTTAACACAAACATTTCTTTGCATTGTATTGTTACTGTTATTAAACAGTGTGGTACCATGTACACAACATGATGAAAAAGAAGCAGCACACAGAGGTATTTTTTCTCCTGCACTGCAGTTCTGGGCCCTTACAAACTCTTATCAGTAGAAATAACGTTATATTACTTCCAGTTGCCAAGAACAGTGTATTAGAGCAAATATACAAGTTATCCAACTGTTTGAATATACTCCCAAATGCTCCTTCCTCTTATGCATAACTCCGGATCATTAACATTTCTTCTCCTGTGGATTTGGGGAGGACCATTTTATTTGATCTGCACTGATACTGTAGATTGTTACAACAGCATGAAAAAGAAAGATTGGTCTAAAATCTGACTTTTCCCTTAAACTCTCGGATAAGTTACCTGAGTTGGCTATTTCAGAGGATCTTAAACAACTTAGAAGAACAATCAATTTAAAAAGTCATTCTTCCATTTATCTAAGGCAACAAGCTTTAAACTAAAAGCTTTTCAGATGAGCATGCTTTAAAGTTTTACTCCTACACAAGACAGAAAGCTGTTTACAACATATCTAAAAAATAAGCTAAAATGTGTAACAAAAATTATATAAGCATATATGTATTATTCCTGTAATTCACAATACATCATTTTCTCTGTGACTATATAGATTTTACAAGGGTGTGATATAGTTATTGTTGGTTTTGTCTAGGAATTCAAGATGCATAAATATTGCAGTTACAAAATGGAAATCCTTGGGTCTGATTTATCTCCTGAAAGGAAGTTTATATATCTTAAAATACAGAAATAGCAAAGAATCAAGGGGAACTTGTTTTCTTTCCCTACTGGAAACTTCATTAAACTATAGCTAAAGAGACAAGAATAAACCCAGTCTTCTAAATGCACAGGTGTATAACTGGGATCTTTCATTTTACAACAGCAGAACCAAGATGAGAATCTGGCCCCAGAGCCAGCAGGAATGCCATATGATATCTGAATGGTAATTTTCACTCTATGTGCCACAATAATGCCTGAGACTTGACCTTTGGCTTTGTTGTCACCAAGTATTATCATATGTATAATTTGACCTTTCTCAGTTGCATGAATGCTTGGCCTTGAACTCCATCTAACCTTCTAGGAGCTGTAAAGATAATTTCTATACATTCTCAATAAGCTTTCAGATTTGACCTATGACTCAAATGAACAATAATTTCTTAATATTCCCATTCCTCCTAAAACTATTTCCTGTAATAGTACAATAATAAGGCAATAAAATGTTCTTCAGTGTGAACTCATGTCATTCTAAATTTTGAAGGTCTCTGCTTCAGGGCGTTCACAGTTCATTACATTTCTGTGTTGTCAGAAGATACTATCAGGGCATCAAAAGTTTCTAAAATTTACATCAAAAGGAATGAAAGGATAAAAATGACATTAGTTAACTGGGCCTGTATGCAGCAAAACTAAAGGCAATAATAAACTCTACTTAGGGACAGTAAGACAATATCTTGGCAACAGCAGAAGACTATTATTAATCCTGCCATTTCTATTTAGCAAATTCAAAGCAGAAAAGTAAGAAGTATCAAAAAAACATTTCAGTTCTGTCTTTTGAAAGAAAAAAGGAAAATAATATATTATATCATCATGCGACAAATCAGTCAATAAATATTAGAACATCACATTATTCTGCAGCAAAAATACAGTAATTGTGATTTCTTTCAGAAGAAAAGGTGTGGCTTTTTTTTTTTTTGGTGGTGGTGGAATACAAGAAAAATGCAAAATAACAGAAGTGTGCAAAGAAAGGAGCTGCAATTCCATCCATTTAAATTGGATTCAGTCTGATGACATAGAGTGTGTGTGATACATAAAAACATTTTTCTGCTGTGTAAGACTTTAAGATCACCCTTCCTATTACACAGTTTGCCTTCAGCTCCTAAAGTTGTATTTCAAGCCAAATTATGCCTGGAGTGGAATGCTAATGGGTCATTACATTTGATGATCAAGCTCAGTACAAAAGTTTTCACTTTCCATGCAGCTGTATCCAAAACTTGAGTACATTCGATCACTGAAAATAGAAAGCTCTGATTTGAAGGTCAATAATTCAGGAACTTGGTCCTGTACGAGTCAAACATAAAACATATATAATTAGGTTGCAGGCTCATGGGTATCACAAATACAACACAGGGTGATTGAAATCAGTGCAGCTGCCAACCATTGCTCAGGTTTTACTGGTGTTAAGGCAGAGAAGAGTTTTGGAGAGCATGAAGTGACTTTGGCAAGGCCAGTTGCAGCCAGGGTAATTATGAGAGGGGATGTACAGCTACACATCTGCATTTGCTTTCGTGCCATGACGTGGATCTACAGTCCTCCCAGTATCTTCTCTTTTAACCACCCAGAAAAGCCATCCCTTATGTGTTATGTAGAAGATTTCCAGGCACCCTTTTAAGAAAGATTTACTTCTTTCTTTCTTTTGTTTTGAGATGTATTTATATCAAATTACTTTGCATGGCTTTTTCTCTCTACAGCTATTCAAGCCAAGGCTTTTTTGTGAAAATTAGAATCTTTTCTACTTGGAGCTGAAGGGTCCTTGTTGCTGGCAGTAATGCTATGACATGATCAATGCGGCTCTCCTCCTTATACAAATTGTTCCTTCCGAGCTATCTGTCTTGCTATCTCAGTTTTCTTCCCCACCACAAAGGCTGGTGACACAAGACTAGTTCAGACACATCACTTGAGATTAATCAGAAGCTTCAGAGTATGAAGAACAATACAGGAGATAAAGGCCAAATTATCAGTAGAATATGCAAACTGAAAGTCAATTCAAAACCTTTATGCTGCTCTACATTTTTTGCTCTCAGCTAGAGGGTTTATATATTCTAGCTGCAGTGGCAAGGGCCACCCTCCAATGTCACTTGCAGGTCAGCTGCCATGGGACAAAATGAAGGGCTGAAAACTCAGTGATGAAGGTGCCTGTAGCTAGTCAAATCGCTCCCAAACATAAAGTTTCTTTGGCAACGAGTAAATACTTTGGGTTCTTTAAGATTAGGGAGATTTAGTACGGTTGGCCAAAAATAACAGAACATGCAGAAAAGTTTGGCTCCAGAGCATATCTTTATCTTGAATAAGCAGATTAAGAATCACTTATTCTAAACCATTCTCCCAACAAGAGTGAGCTTTGAAAGTCTGGCTTGCTACAGATGTACTTGTCAAGAGAAACTAAAAGCATAAAAACCTCAAGGGTTGAAGCTTTTAAATTCCTGTTTCATCAGCTCAGACCTTCCAGAAAAATGCAAAATTGACACTGTTCTCCTGTCTGAGCATTGAGACTTTAACTAACTTCATAAGTTCTTCCAGAAACATCCAGCAGCCTTCTCTTCCCACTTAAAATAATCTCATTGTGTCCAATGCAGACTGGGATCTCCAAGGGAAGGGGCAGCTGAGGGGGCTCAGTGACATGGAGGGATCCAGTGCAATGGGAATGTGTTGCCTTAGGGCGCAGGACGAAATCCTTCAGCTCTTCCCACCAAGCTTCATAGAACATGTCTCCTTGCAGAGGGAATGGTTAAAGCCAGAAGTGAGCTCAGTTTTTCACCCTCTTCCCATGCATTATGTTGATGGGACAAAAGCAGCATATCCCAACTGTTCTGCTCCACTACATCTTTTTTTCAGGCAGTAAAACTCAACCAGCTTCCAGCACCAGTAATCCTGGGAAGGCAGGGGTGATGCTGTCTGCATGTACTCTCCCATATTCCCCTGCCTGCATGCATCCCACCAGCACCCTTTTTAACAAAGGAGTCAGCTACTTTGCACCCAACACTCAGTATGAAGGGGCAAAACCATCCACTGGGCACAGATGCAAGAAGAAAAGGATGGTGAAAAGAAAGTAAAAGAAGGAGAAGACAGAAGTTGGAAAGAGGCCTAAGGTCTGGATGAGGCTAGCAGTATGTGATTCAAGTAGCAAGTGTATATTCAGCTGGCCAAAGCACCAACACCACTTTGGAAAGTGAAAGAGACACTCAAGCAGGAGCTGTGCTTCCACAGCTTTTGTGCTCAATGCTGACCCTCTGCTGAAGGTAAGCAGCTGCCCAGGTTGTCAGGTCACTGGAAAAAATCTGTTTCCCACCTTGCTGCTCTTCCAGAGCTGCAATCACATCTCTCATGCTGCATGCGAGGAGTTTCTGCCCTATTTCACCATCTGGGAAGTTCCTTTTGCTCTAGAAGCGCTTTTCTCTCTTAACCCAGCAGTGTTAGCAGCTCCATCACAGGCAAAAAGTCCCTTCATCCTGATTTTGAGGGGAAGGGATGGCAAAGACGGTTACTGCTGACATTGTTACTAATACTTTTTACTAATAATTTGTTATTATTTGATGCTGTCATTAAAAAGCTTGTGGCTTTCAAAGGCAGAGGTTGCACCAGCCCCTACAGACTTTTACGGGAAGCTTGGCATCTATCTGACCCCTATAATATTATAACGCTCCGCTAATAATAATGAAAACAATACACAGGACTTAGAGCATAAAGAGGTTATTTTTATTTTCTGTTTTGCTCAAAGGGAGAAAAAAAGGAAAGGAGAAAAGAAGGAGGAGGGGAATGAGAACAAGACTGAGAAAGGAGAGAAGAGGGAAGAGAAAGAGAAGGAAAGAAAGGAAAAGGAGAAGGAAAAAAGAAAAAGGAAAATAAAAAAAAGGGAGAAGGGAAAAAATGAAGAAAAAAGGAAAAGTTGGACCACAACACACCCAAAATTCACACACAAACTTTCCTCCCACCCCTGCAAACTGCTTTCCTCTGCACTGGATTACAAAGTTTTCAAGGCTGGATTAGAGGCTGCTATAAAACAGTTTGCTTGACACAGAACTGCACTGAAATTAGCAGTGCCATAAACCGCACTGCGAGGGAGGGCCTGAGCGTGATTCAAGGGTGTCGCCTATTGTATAATTTTTCCAGTACCATAAATTCCTGCCCAAGTTCCCGGCAGAAAAGCAGTGCTTCACAATATATGGAATAGGTGTCCTTCATTTAATGTTATACACGGAACAGAATTACAGTGTATGGATCACATTTATTGAAGATTAGCCTAATTCATATATGCGCAGCTCAACAGCATGATTTAAACCCGTAGGTTTTTAGATGCAATGTTACATTTTGCCTTTCTGAGACCTCTGTGCTTAGCTGGAGGGACTTTACTGTGATTAAGGTATTTTTCTAAACAGGGAGGTGGATTATTTAAAACCTTTTGGTATGGAAAGCCCACAGTTTTTCCACCTCCAACAGTCTCTTCTCTCCCCCAGTTGTCACAGCAACAACTTCAGCATTCGAAAGGAATCTACTTCAATAATCTAAGCCTCTGATCTTTGACAGGCTCATAATGAAGGAACAGTTTGTTAATGCTGACATAAACATTTTGAAAACTTAGAGGTACAATTATTTCACGTTGTTTAGGAAGTCAGCACTACATGGTCAAGAGAACAGCATTCTGTGAAAATATTTACTTATGCAATTTCCTAGCGAGGAAAACAACTGCCGGCTGCACAACTGAGCTGAGATCCCAGCCCTGTGCTTTAAGTGACAAGAACTTGCTTTGCCTCCTGCCCACTTATAGCTCAATTTTCCCCTTTTATAATCCCATGATGATCTTTCAGATAATTCCAGGGTGCCTCAGCCCAATCTCTATTTATTTTAAGACAAAGCCTAAAACCCCAGCCTGAATTAGACCCAGTTCTAAGTCGATCTCCCCGCTATGCTGCTTGCAATAAAAAGTCAGAACTGTTTCGCAGCCAGCCAGCTGTGATGGAAGCTGTTTTCCTGCTCAGCACACCAAACTGCTGCTTTTGCTGGGAGGAGGGCAGAAAGCTGACACGATGACAACGTTCCCCCACTGCTCACAGCAAAGTAGCCCCTGCGCTTTGCAGTCAAAGCAAAACCCAGAGCAGGCGACGCTCTCAGGGCTGCACTTTGGAGTCAAAGCTCTGGTTGCACTGGGGAGACCATCATCACTCTTGGTGCAATTTTCTACAGTAGCACAAGGGCTCCAGCAGTCCTCAGGGGTGAAATCCATCATGCTGCATGCTGCACTCTATCAAGTAGGGCTCCGAGAAAGGGTCAAGTGGCCCGCTGCCGTGCTGTTTGAGCTCATCAGAGACATATTTAATTTAATTAAGGTTGTCAGCACTATTGATTTTGGCAGTTTCAATTACCGTGCTGTTATGGCTTCTGGATCTACTGATCTGTGATGAGCCCTATCAGCACTGGCACACATTGAGGAAAAAGCCCTTTGTCTCCTTTAAAACCTGACACATCCTGCCATAGGCCATAACTTATTGCTTTTATCCAGCCCAGCTCCTCTATGGTTCCTCATAATTAATTTCTCATTAGACAGCTCTTTATTGTTTAATTTGTGCAGTTTATAATCAAATTGGGCACATTAATTGTAGCTGAATTTAAGGCTAATGAAAAATAAAGGTTTTCAATAACTTAGTCTTCAATTATTTCAGACAAGATAAAATAAAACACTTTAAGAGTTGTCAGCTTTTTAAATTATAAATTAGGTTGTTTAAAGAGCATGGGCATTTAGGAAGCAGTTATCACACATTTAGTAATTATAAATCCTATGCTGCAATACAATTATTAGGATATATTTACAATTCTTCTTATTTTTTTTTTTGCCCTGTTGTTAGTTAACTGCATAACATCTAATTGTTGGTGTTTTTAAATAGCATAATATGAAGTCTCTGGGCCTGATTCCTCTTCTTCCACAGACTGAGCTGTAAATCAGAGTCGTGTCTGAGAAAGTCCAAGCCTGAAAAGCTGGAACAGGAGAGGTTTCTGGGTAAGAGGATTTGGTACAGGTTTTATGAAATGCTGATCCTTCTTGTAGCCAGTGTTGCAGGTTTTAGCCCCTTTCCTTCTGGAAAACTATAATAGGCAAGTTACATTTCACACACATTAGGACCAGGACACCCCTAGCAAAGATCAGTGAATTCCTCTGGGTGTAGACCACAGTTTCTCCTACGATGCACATAATCTTCATCTTAGCAATGGGGAAACCAAGACAGAGAAGTATCTGATACGAGGACACATTGGAGCTGAGGCCAGACCGATGGGTAGGGTTTGTTTGCTTTTTCTTTTTCAGTATACAGTGAACAGGGAGGGGAAAGCAGGATGGGAAGGAAGATGGGATGAAAAATTCAGGTGGCACCTTTGCTCTTCCTTGCCAGGGTGAAAAATGTGAAAACTGAGTTTCCTTCTTGGCTAAACGGTTGCAATCAACATGCAACATTTTAGGGGCGAGTAAGGAAAACAAAAGTATGACAAGTGAGTTTCACACTCACACGCACAATGTGCTGTAGGTCAGATGTGAGGGGATGAAGGGGGAATGCGTCTTATTGCATGCTCTAAGACCATTTCTTGCCTAGATGCACAGGATCCTGCTGCCCAGGATGCTATGCTGTGTTATAGAGTATGTTCTTAGCCAGGCATTAGAGGAGAGGTGGGAAGCTGGGTATCGTAGTTCATGGCAAAACATCTTCATTGCCTTGTGAGAAAGTTTTTCACAAGAAGTCTTCTTAAACAACAAGTAGGATAACTCCAATTGAGCAGGGAGAGCTAACCTGTGCTCATTTCAAATATCTACCCTTATTGAGAGCTGGAAGGGATCTGAAATCAGGACTGCATCTCTCACCTGAGAGGTTTAGTCCCAGATAATCCATGTAGTATAAACCAACCACAGAGAGAAATGGAGAGCAGCTCTCTGACCAGCAGCTGGGGTATTCACTGGCAGGTTGGTTGGCCAGTATTCACATATGCCTAGCCCAGAGAACCCAGAGCAGGCACCCCTGGCCACAGTGCATGTATGGTATGTGTGTGAGCTCTTTCACACTCCTGCACGAGCAACTGAGCTCTCACCCCTGCTCAGGTCCAGTGAGGGCTATTGCTGTGCCTGATTATGTACGTGCATTAGGGAAGTATGGGGCAGAGCCAAATGCTTATACAACAGCTATTTACCAAATATATAAACTGAAAATATAAAAAAATATATAAAATGTATAAACTGAAATGTTACATAGCAAATAGTCACATCTCCCCTTGCAAAAGAACAAGGCTGCTGCTTTGATCTTCAGTCATTTGGTACTTGGTTTCTTTTTAATTTAAAGAAAAAAAAAAAAAGATTACCCTTTTTGTTTGTTTCATAAACAGGAAAGGAGGATAAAATTCACTCACATCCTTATAAGGTCTGTTTACTACCCTAATCCCATATATAAAGAGAAGGCATTGTCAGAGATTTCCTTTGTATACACGAGTTCAAATTTAGATTATTTCCTATTTCAGCAAGTATGTTTGTCCAAAATTCCTTGGTGGGGACTGGCCCTTGTGGATTTGTAGGAATCTTATAATCTATGTATCACTTCCTGGCTGGAACGAAGAGGTTGTCAATATTGCTAAATATTTCAGCACCATATATATTCTGTAACTCAGAATTATTTGGGAGAGGGGGAAGAGACGCTGTTTTCCCAAATACACACTGCATCAGTCGCCAATGGAATACGGCAATCTTTTCCTGCCCAGCGTTTTGGAAGGGGAAGAGAGCACACGTTCCTTCAACAAGAGTATGAGAAAAACTGAAAGCAGAAGCTTTGTCAGGGAACCCGGGAGCCAGAGAAGCCCCGAGGCCTTCGCCCGGTGCCGAGCAGCAGGGGGAGGAGAGGAAATCAGAGCACTGGCGGGAGAAGAGGGCTGCTGGAAACTCAGCGTCTGATAAGGATACGTGGGAACAGCAGGGGGAAAACAGATCAGCAAACCCTGAGTAATGTGTGATAAGGAGGCAGGACACACTCTGTCCTTAGCCCTGCCTGATATTACCCATCCAGTGAAAGCACGGGTGTACCTGGTGAGCACCACATGCAGATGTTACACTCTTTAGGCTGCCTTAAGTTACTCTCTTCTGGCAAATTAGTGTGCATGGCTCACTTCTGAAAGGAAGAACCTACTGCTGTTGCGCTCTTCATTCAACCTTAAATTCCTGGATATACTTATTCCCAAACCCCTGGCGTATGGTCTGCACTCTTCCTAGGAACCAGTGTCATTCAAGTAGCCAAGAGCAATAGACATCCTGCTCAGTCTGCAGTTTGTCATCACCCCTTTGTTCAGCTGACAGCATTTCAGTGAGTTTCGTGCCATGTCACCCACAGGACAATCAGAGCCCCTAATTTCTAGCTAGTATCTGACTGTAAATAGAGCTACCAGACCTGGTTGCATACGCACAGAGTAGGTACCTAAACCCTGTAAATGTCTCTGTCCTTAAAAAATAACAGAAAGATTTTTAAAAGGAAATTTATATTAAAAAAATATTAATAATAATCGTTCCCAGGCAAAGCCACTTTCAGCCAAGTTTCAGCTGTGAGGAAACTTTTATTAGCCAAGAAATGAACTCATGAAAAGAGAGGTTTATAATGGAAACAGTGAGGGACCGCAGCAGCACTGCTAGCAGGTGCCACTGTTACAGCAGTGACAGGGTGAATTTTAAAGATGCAGTTTCTAGAGCTGTGCCCACCCATGCAGCTAAAGTTCTATCAGGATTTCTGTAATGAAGCTCTACTTACAGGGGTCTTGATACTTTAGTCATAAAAGCATACCACAGGCTGAAAGGGAGAAAATAGAGACGCAGCCCTCCAGGGCACTGGAGAAAAGGAGAAAAATGAAATAAAATCCATATAGTTGTTTTGAAGGATCTCTTTGGGATTTTGTAATTTGAAAAAACACACTCTTTTACAATTAAATCTAGCAGATTATCGGTCAATGGCATTAACTGGGGAGGGTTCTTTTTCAGTTTGTTGCATTTAATTTAGAGCCCTTAAAAAGACTATGGCATTTTTTAAGCTTAAAAAAATCTTATAGCTCAATTAAGGGATAACAGAAATAAACTAGGATTACCTGTGTGCAATTACACAAAGTTAAGTCCAAGAAATAATACACTATCACAAGCCTCTTGGGTAATATGAGTAGTCTCTGTAGGATATCCAGAGGCAAGAAAAGGAAGGTTGAAACTACAGCTTATACCTGAGCACTTACTGTCAGATAGCAAAAGATTCCTAGTGTAAAAGACCACAGAAGAAGATGGAAAGACAAGTCCTATATCTTTGATCAACCTTTTCATCATGTTAAAGGATATGTTATAATAGTAAACAAACCCTGGACTAGGACACAAATTGGTTTTAATTTTTGATTTTGTTCCTCAAGCTTTCTTACCGCTTTTGACCATTCTGCTCACAGTTTCTTCCCTATGTCCATCAACGTGCAGTCCTGCAGTCCACTCTGAGCATAATTACATACACGCAGCTGACAGTAACACAAATCAACTTAGTGTACCCATGCCTGGAGACAGAATATATTAGCACTTCCTCACCAAGGAGGAGTATATGTTTTCTGTATATGTCAAATGAATCCTAATAATGAAGATGTGAATGCGTTTTCATTGCAACTATCTGAAAATATCACAGTCAACCAAATACCCTACCACACTCCTGAAAGGGTAAGGAAGTACCCCAGAAGAGTTAGCTGGGGAGGAAAACAGCTTGGTCCTTTTTCCTGTATTCTGAATGGGACTATCTAAACTCTAGGCACTTTTTAACTGACTAACTCTACCTGCAGCCACAGTGACATACTAGCTGAACATGGCTCTTCCTGTTTGAACACTGTATAGCTAGCTCCAATTCAATCTGTTTAGATTTAATCTCTTTACTCCTGAATCATGTACCCAAGCTTCAGTGTTTTCAGTGTAATACATATGTATGTACGGTAGTAGATGAGGGGAACCATGCCTTAACTTCTTAAAAAAATTGGCAGTAAACACAGTGCCAATCGCTTTCTTCCATCAAGAACTTCCAAAAGGAAGAGGTTGACTTCGTAATTACAATATTAATTTAATTATAATCATCCCAATCTGGATTTAAACATGAGTATGTGAGTAGCAGCACAGTATACACAGTATATGTAGTGCTGGTACGTGCCATTTCAGTAACTCAAAACATATGGCATGTGTTTCTTAAAAGCTATCAGGTAGAGTGTAGCTATCCCCTTATCACTACCAGAGCTCCCTACCTGGACCAAGCCTACATATTTATTGGTATTAGACATGAAGTGAGCCTGCTGTCAGCTGTATTTGGTTAAACTTGGTATAAAGGTACCTTTCAATCCTGAGGTCCTTTACCAGCCTGGCGATAAGAGATCCGTTCCTCAGTATATTATAGCAGTATATTATAGCCTGTGAGCTGAGTTAATTTACACCAGCTGAACTAGTCCTGTACATACTGAGCAGACACAACACCAAGACCCTGTGAGGCTCCTCGCATGTTACAGAAATCCCTGGCCTCCCCTTTAGAGCAACCTTTCCGCCCTCAGCACCGTGGAGACAGCACAAAGCATCTGAAGCCTGGGACATAACCTTTTCTCTTTGAAGTTTCCACGTTTATTTTTCTATGCCTGGACTATTTGCTTATAAAACTAATATGACCACCAGAATAAAAATGAGCAGTGACTCCTAGCTTTGTCTTTTGGACTCTGTTTGACACAATGTGTTCTGTACACTGAAACAGGGAGTGGGCAAGGAGCACTGAAGGCAAGGGTTTCAAAACTGAACACATGTGCTAACTCCGTTCGGGGCCAGAATCTATTTTCAGAGCAGGGAGCACAGATGTATATTTATTTTATTTTGCTGCTTAATTTTAAGATACTTATTGCCATTTTCCTGGCAGCAGGGTGTCAGAGAGGATGAGATTGCACACTCAAAGGAATGACACTTTCCATTCCATCTGCCCTTATTTAGAAGTGATGGCCTCCATTTCTTTTTCTATTTTTTTTTTAATAGAGAAAACCCCTCTTTATTCTGTCCTTCAGGCAAGTTCACTGAGTCCACTGTATTTCAACAGGAGCTAAAGACATGGTTCTACTTACCCTCCCCCAGAAGGTCTCTATTAATTGTTTTCAAATGTTGGCAGCCATGTGAAACCCTGCCTAGCAAGTCTGGCTCCTTATATGATTTTTATTAAAATTCACTTTGCACACAAAGCACATGAGATTTATGGCTGAAACTAATAGGTTGGTTCTCACTAAGACATAAATCCATGGGCTGTTTATTGAGGCTCATGGACATTGAAAATGCAGGTAATTGTTACTGTGAGTTTTCAGCTTAAAAATAGTCCATCATGTCTCTGAGGAAATTTGTTTAACTAAATACACCATATAAGCTTCTGAAAAATTACTTTATCTGTGATGGTGAGTGGAAGGACTGAGCAGGGTAACTTCTGTATCTCATCTGTATGGTTTAATTTCACTTACAGAACTTTTCAAATTTTCCTCTTACATGGTGTCTTATAAAGAGCAAATGTAAAAAGGACCCCCATTCATTTTCTTTCCACTTGCCAATTTTAGCCATTTATACATAAGAATTTGTACTTTCTCGCTACCAACCCTTTACAAACTCCAGATGAGTTTTTGAATGTCCAGTTCTTCCTGGCTCTCTCATGGCCACAGTCTGCCACTTGAACTCAGTTAACAACTCTGATGGCAGTGCACAAGGTGGAGCAGAGCCTGGAATGATCCTTTCCTCTCAGGGTCCAACCACATTGCCATGTGCAAACAATTGCCAGCTAGACTTCCCGGTGAGCCAGCTGCACTCTGGAAGCCATTTAGATGTGTTAGCTCAGTACTGTGCCCAAGCAAATAAGTCCTGCTTCTCAACATTACATTACCCTTCAGCAAGATCCAGACTTGTCTAAATGGCTTCCAGCTCACATCTGGTTTGCAGCATGCCAGCTCGCAAGGGAGAAAGATGTAGATCATGCCACCTGAATGGATCTTCTTCTCTCTGTTGTGCTGGCAACATGACATCGAAGAAAAGACACAGGCAACCTTCCTGTTCCAGTGACTAGGTTACCCTAAACAGGCTTCTAATAGCATCTGAGATGACACAGATCATCTTTTCTGGCCTTCAGTCATCCTTCCAGAAGGATGTGGGTCTCACACAGTTCTGTGTCATATTTGCCACCCTTGTGAATATCTCAGGTATCCTACGATGTCTTGCACAGACCTCAACACTTATTTATACATAGTGCACCTCAATAAAATAGATGACTCCTAAAACACAAATAAGTTGTTATTGCTTTTCTATCACTTTTTTATGACATTTTGATATCATATATATTTATTATTGTGGTCATACCAAATATGGCCTAAACATTGACTGTTCACAAACACGTGGGAAGCCACAGATGCTGAGGTTACTCAATGACTGTTTATGCTATGCATAAGCATCATAACAAAAAACAGTGTAGCCACGTCTGTGTTATTATGGGTTCAAAAAAGCTAATCATTCTGAGAGATGGATCTTGGTATTAGTAGCACAGTGCTATATTATTGCAGATATACTGCTTTAGCAAACTAATCCAACATCTCCTGTTAACATTTGGTTACAGGTAGACTGTCTCTTTTGCTCCATGCTGTGAAATACAAAGCAAAGAAGCCTTACAAAATGAAGATAAAAGGGTGGAAGAGAGCCTACAGTGCAGCTAACTGTATTTTTAGGTTGATAACTCATTCATTCTAAAATGGTATGTAAATACTGAACCCCCCCACAGCTAAAGAAATGCCTAAAATTCCATAAATTCTTTGGCAGATGAAGAATGAACATGAATAGAGACTTCACCAATTTGCAGGATTTTTGGTACCTTTATGACAATGGTGTTTAGAGAGTTTTTCATATATTCTGGTGCTGCTGGTTAGACACAGAAGTAGATATTTTCTGAACAATTTCTTACCTTCTCTCACCCAGTTTTTCCTCCTTGACAAGCTGCTCCTCTTTCACTCCTTTTTTGCAGCATTTGCTTAGTAGTCTATCAGTTATCTAAATCTGTTAGGTTGTTGTTTGCTGATGAAGTCTCAATGCTCTTGTCTGATCTAGTGACTAGGTCAGTAAGGTTGTGTGTCCTGGGGACTTGGGGAACTGTATAGAGATGACCTCTGACACTCATCAAAGGCTCCACAGCACTGTTTGGCTCCTATCAGTTTAATCAGCTGGCTCATTCCTGCTCCTTCACTATTCATGACATTACTTGTATCCCTCACTGCCTGCCTTTCAGAACGTACAGCCCTGCTTACATGCTGCTTCTTCACACTGAGTTTGGCTCCTATGTATGGGCCTCATGCAATGTACCATTCATTCTTGACATGATTCGCATTTTACAGAAAATTTCCTTCATGCTGAAAGGGAGGGCAACAAATAGGAAGCTTTCTTTTATTTCAGAGACCTAGAGGTCAATATTATTCCTGAATCTTTTGTGGCAGTTTAACGTGATGTTTAAAATGTAAAGTCCATGCCTCGGTTACCTGCTTTCCAAGAATTAGAGGTTTAACACTCCCCCTCCCCAAAACCACAAACCAAATAACATTTCCATGAAAATGGGGTAAAACCCACACAGAAACTGCTACAGAAATCTTTCCACTCTTATCTAGCAAAAATAAGAGCAAAGAAAATTTTTCTCAGTGTTACTTAATTAAAAAAAGAAGATCCCATAAAATATTTTCCCAGTTTTCTTCTGCATACTGCATAAGGCAGCCATTGATCAACACAGCTAAAGACGCTGTCTCAGGTCCCTTACTGCTCCCTGGTTAGCTCCACATATGAGGAACACGTACTCTGGGTTACTTGATGCAGAGGGTATGAAACCTGGCTTCACAGCTTCTGCACATACTTTGTGGCTGCATCTGGGTCTCTCAGTAAAGGACATCAAACATCAAAGAAATGAAGGCTGCATAAAAATTTAAAGTGTGTCAGCACTACCCCTGAAAGCCTACCAAGGGCTTTGCACAGGGAAACTTCTCTGTGCCTTTTCAGCTGGATTGCAACATAAAGAGAGCCTCACATCATGAATTACTTTGTTTTATCCAGCTGTAAATCTACTCCCAAAACTATCAGAATCTAAAGACTGGTTGAGAAATAAGGCTTCTGATGAAGCAGCTCATTAGATAAAGCACAAGCATTATGTTCTTCTGTGTTTCAACCATGCAAGGGAGGAACAACTTGGAAATGGAATAACATTCCAAGTGAATTTAGATGAGAAAGTGGCCACTGAACCCACTGCTCCTTCAGAGGCTGAAAGGTATTCCAATGTATATTATGCAAACTATCTACAACACAATGAACTACAAACAATGCCAGCAAGGCTCAGACACCTAGTCTGCAGTGAAAAGATCATAGTACAATGCTGTGTGGACATCGACAAAACAGGATGAATGCGCTCAACTGGAGCGATATCAACACAGCTAAAGCAATGTAAGATATGCTGATAACACTCCTCTATGCAAAGAAATGCTTAAATAGTCTTAGCTGAATGCATATTTTTGCAACACAAGAGAAGATTATATAAATTACAGCAGTTAATTGCCTTTTGATTCACTGCTGAGTCTCCCAAAAAGAGAGGCTGAAGTGATTCCTGAGGTGGATATATTCTGTTGTATAATGTGAGGATCAGGCTTGTAATCCTTGCTAAATCAACAGCTCTTTGCTCTCATTGAGCTCAAAACCTGTCCTGGGAGAAGAGGAAGAAAAGCAGCCTTTCACCATAGAAAACAAAACTATTTCTAAATATTTAATACCTTTTCTGTAAATGTTAGTCATCAATAAATCTTCATTTTCTGTAATACCTTTCAGAACTATTTCTTTTTTTCCCTAGTCTTTAATGTTTACTCTAAATTCTGAAGTGGCAAATTAAACTAACAATCTCACCAGCAACTGAATTTGTTTGATTACTCTGATATGCTTGGCAATGACCTGTTACTATTAACTGTTAAGTTTCCTTCTGTTTACTGAACAGTTTTAGCCATTCTGCCTTCACAAAATACGCCATTTAAAGTGCAGGACTGGAGCAGCTCCCATATGAAGATAGGATGAGAGAGTTGGGGCTGCTCAGCCTGGAGAAGAGAAGGCTGCGTGGAGACCTCATAGC
>JASSUY010033112.1:790-17593 GCA_032466535.1 Forpus xanthops
GTGCTGGCTCTTACTGGTGCTGCTGCCAGCAGCACCCATGTCCCTTCCTGCAGGGCTGCTCCCCAGCCACTCCTCTCCCAGGTTAGATTTGTGCCAGGTGCAGAATCTGGTATTTTTCTTGTTCCTTTTCATGCTGTTGATGATTGCCCAGTGCTCCCATCTATCTAGATCAAGAGGCCCTTCAGGGAGTCAACAGCAGCTCCCTGTTTGGTATCTAATGAACTGGTGTTTATAATGCAAACCTTTTAAGTTGATAGTGTACAATACTAAATATATTGTCTCAGTGGACTCTTTGCTCATGATTCTCTTTTGTATGTGTTCCCTTGCTGTGTTAGTCCTTGCTATTCTGTGTTGTATCAAGAACTTGAGTTTCGTTGATTGTTAGCATGACTTACAAGTTCTTGGTACCCACCTTCTGGTAAAGAAACAGTTTGCTTACAAATGCAAGCTTAGGTCTTCTGCATTTTGGTGTGGCCAGCTGGATGCTTCAAGTCTGTACCCAGCCTACCACAGAGTTGAAAGCATTGTCTGCTAGAAAGTGGTTTCTTCACTGGTTTTATTAGTATTATCAGCAGTTATTTCCTATAGTATAGTGTTTAATTAATGTAAGTGTTGTATGAGGCAAAACATTTACCTCAGTTCTCATTATTTTAACACTTTAAATGCAATTTAGTGAATTTGATAAGGTAAAAGTGGCTGCCAATGGGATGGGATTTTGAGGAAGCCCTTAGGTATGGTGAGAAGCTTCCAGTAAGTGGGATGCTGATGGGGTCCTTTGTGAGGGAAGTGAAGGTGAGAGAGCAGGAATAGGCGTGAAATGGCCAGGACTTTGAGGTAGTGGAAGTGGAAGGTGAGTCTGGATTTGATAGCCAAATCTTGGTATTAACTTTTACCACAAGGGAAGTATTAGATCAGCTGAAAATTATCTTTGCATCTTTGGATGCTGTTGCATATTGCAGGAAGAATAATGTTGTGGTAAACTGTTGCTGGTAATGTTGTTCATCTTGTATCTATACATTAAGTATTTCTTGTGCTAGGTTTTAAACTCTTGTTTTGTCAGGTCCTCTCTCCTTACCTCGTTGCTTTGTTAGTGCTCATTTGTGTCTTTGATGCTAGCTGTGGATGTGCTTGTACTTCTGCTGGGCTAGCTTTTGCACTTCTTAACAGAAGAAATTATTGTAGCAATTTTGACTGTGTAATCAATTCCTAAGTTTTTTCCCCAACTCGCAGCAGTCCCTTTCTTTCTCTCTGCTTGGATCATTTTCCTCACTTGAGTTTTGTGTCTCATCCTGTTTCAGAAAATTTCTCCAGAAGTGGTGTCTGAGTTCTTGGGACTTTTTGTTCGTATCCCTTTTGTATGGTTGGAGGGTTTTCTTTGGGGTTAAATGAACTTTGGGTATCATAAAAGAAAATTCTGAAGTATTGTTGCCAAAAAGCAGCTTTTACTACAAAACAGCCTTTGTGCAAAAAAAGTTTGTCCTCAAACATGCCCCGGGCTTGCTGCTTACATGGCCTATTTGTGTATGTCCTATTCCTGAAATACATGTGCACAATGCTATCTTGGCATGCTCATTTAATTAAAGCTAATGAGCAAAGTTTATAATACTCAAATGAAGGATGCACAGTAATGATCTGGTCTTGCCAGCGTAGAATTCTCATGTGCCTTCATCCTTCCCACACAGGTGAATCAGCGCAATGTCCCAGGGATCGACAGTGCCTACCTGGCCATGGATACAGAGGAAGGTGTGGAAGTTGTTTGGAATGAGGTTCAGTTTTCTGAGCGGAAGAACTTTAAGCTTCAGGAAGTAAGTTGACCTGTTTCCAAGCAAGATTTGGAAAACACCTTGCACCAGGGTGCGATTATAGACATTGATGACATTTCATGTGCATTATTGGCTGGATTCAGAGTGCTGTCATGCTCAAATGTACCAAATTCAGCTTAAGCTGGCCTGGGCAGAAAATGCGATGGAGAGCTGTTATGCTGTTTCCATGGGCCTCTTGTGTTCATTTAGATCAAACCATGCTCAGCTCTGGTACAGTGTAAGGTGAAATCTATTGGTGTTTGTTCTTAGCGTGGGGGTTTGAAGTATACAGTGTTGTTTAAAGGGACCAAGACCCAAGAAGAAGGTAAGGTATCGGCTGGTGCAGTGTCTGATACAGCATGTCTTTTTCTTTCTGATGTTAAGGAAAAAGTTAAAGCGGTGTTTGACAACTTAATTCAGCTGGAACATCTGAACATAGTGAAGTTTCACAAATACTGGGCTGATGTAAAGGAGAATAAAGCCAGGGTAAGTAAAACAAACAGTTTGTTGAGTTTTTGCACTGTATGTCCTGTAGGTTATACAGGAAGCAGAAGGTAATGTCTTGTGCTGCCCCTACAGGTAATCTTCATCACTGAATATATGTCTTCAGGGAGCTTGAAACAGTTCCTGAAGAAGACAAAGAAAAACCACAAAACTATGAATGAAAAGGTAAGTTTTTCATGTGTGCCTATATTCACTTAGTGTCATCATCCTCTGGAAAGGGCGTTCAGCAGAGGATTCTGATGAGAAGGCAACCTGGTGATAACATACAGCTGCAATTCTGTTTTTATTACTGTAACTAGTTTAGTTGCAGGTTCTCTTGGAGAGTTGTTGTCCTGTGCTGTTTGCTTTGTTTCCAGCACTTATGCAGTTTCATATGTATGGTGTGACAGACATGTCCCTTTCCATGTGTACATACAGGAGAGAGGGAAGAGGTCTGTGCGAGAGAGGAGTTAGGAAGGGAGGTGTATTTCTTGATCCATATGAATATGTAGAAACTAAACTGAGCATGAGCGTACTGATCCTCTAAGTTCTTACTTCCTACATGCCTGTACTGCATAAAATCTAAGATGACACAGAATGTAGCATATATTCCTTTGCATGAATGGTCTGTGAATCACAGAATTATGGATTAGTTCATCATCCTTGAATTATTTCTCTTCTTTCTGTTCTTATGTCTGTAGGCCTGGAAGCGATGGTGTACCCAGATCCTCTCTGCTCTCAGGTGAGTTACCAATCTTGCAGTGTAGCCATCTGTTTAAGGGTAGCCTCTCTTGTGCTAGAATATTAAAAGCTGTAAATATACATGCTGCCAAATATTAGGGAACTTAATGGAATGGAACCTGGAGAGCACTTTCAGTCACCCAGACTGATTCTTATCCCAGCTACAGTCTGCAGAGTGTCTGTTGCACTTCCTATAACAATTCCAGAGTCTTTAGTTAGACAGTATTGAAGCCCACAAAATAGAGAAATGAGTGTAATATAGGTTTTAGAACCAACAGTTGCAACTGATCGTGAGTATGGGAGTTGAGTATCAGGGAACTCTCCAGAGTATCCAACTTTATAATCTGGATCCAACAGAATGTTGTAGAGAAGTCTCAAAAGAATCAAATTCTGCATGTGAGGAGTAAGAAAAACTTTCTTAGCCTTGACTGGCTGCAGTCTTGTAGCATGCAGTGGATTTGTAATTCTTGTGGTAGGATATTATTAGAAGTATATGTGGATCTATACGTTTCATGATGATGCAGGTCTTTTTCCGTCATCTTGGTGCAGCCCAGTTGAATACAATGTGGGGTTTTTGCTTTAGATTTAAAGGCTCTTCTCTAACTGAGCCAGAGTTGATACATCGCTAACAGCAGCCTTGAAAGAACAGTAACACAGATGTCTGACCATGATTCCCACCTCACAGAGAAAATTCTATTACCATTTGGTTAAATACAGGTGTTGATGAATAGTTGGGGTTCTAATAAGCTTTCCTGGCAGCTGGCAGTCCTTATTATTGCTGGCTGCTAACATAAACCCAAGCAGACTGAGGTGCAAAACAAGGTAGCCTCAAGTGTACCTGGGAATCCAGCACTGAAAAGCTTTAATTGTGCCAGTTGAAAACATGACCAATGATGTTTGTACAGCAAATACCTTTTTGATACTCTGTGAGTAGGGTCAGAGTAAGGCTCTGATGTTTTTGGTGTAAAACACCAAAGTGATTTCAGCACCCACCTAGCAGTATTAGGATGGATTAAATAGTTTCTTTAGCTCTGGTACCCTGAGTTTCTTGGGAACTGATCAGAGAAAGCTTTCTATTTTCCACCATGTTTTAGATATTGTTTGTTAGAGACAATAGTTTAATTTTCGTGATTCTCTCCTAGCCTAAAGGCTCATGTACAGTCACTTAATTGTACCTCGCTACTATTGTAAGTGCCTGGCATGTACCCTTTGCTCTCCTACTCTCTACTGATGTTTCTTGAGGCAGAGAAGGGATGAGGGGAAGGATTTCTGGCTTTAGCCTTGGTGCTCTCCTGACCAGTGCTCTGTTCTGTATCTCTAGCTACCTCCACTCCTGTGATCCCCCAATCATCCATGGTAACCTGACCTGTGACACAATCTTCATTCAGCACAACGGACTGATCAAAATTGGGTCAGGTAAGGCTTGTTGTAGTGACCCCTGTGAGACAAACTGCTCAAACAGAAAAAGGCATCTAATCCTTTCGATGTTATTTGACATGATAGGCATGTATGCACAAATGTGGCTCCATCTCTGCATTGGTTGTACCAGGGATTGGTAGTAAAATTCACTTTTGATTGAACCACCTTCAGGTGCAGGAAGAACTGATACTGGATACTCCTGTTCTCCTGTTAGAGAATTTCTGGTTTTGGTCTTAAGGGACTGACCTGAGAAATGGTGCTGAAACTTCCAAGTTTTTTATGCACCTTATCTTTGGATTCATCTGCTCTGCAGTCTTTTTCTGTTAATATACATAGAGTTGTGAAACTTTGAGAGCTGTCTGGAGAGCTATGTCCACTGATGCCACATGAGTGCTTAATGTTGCAGACACAATCAAGCTTATATGTTCTGGCTGCAGCAAGCTGTGTGTCTTGGCATCCTTGTCCAGAATCTCTCACTTTGGCCTGGACTTCAGGATGCAAAGTTTGTCTTGGGCCTGTTTGGCAAATATGTGCCCTGTTCAGGCAGCCACCCTGTGCCTAAAGTGTTTTATTTCATAAGTAAGAAGTGATTTTTCTGGCATGCAGTGCATCCTTGAACACTGTTTTGTTTTGGTTTTTTTTTTTTTTTACCTTTGCTATTCCTATGTCTCTAAAAATCTGTCTGCATTCACATTATGTTGTACTTTGACATAGCCTTCCAAGTGACAGTTCATTATCTGTTTTCCAACTTCTGCAAGTATTCTCAAACCTGAGGAGCATGCACTTGCTGTCCTGTAGGCTTTTGTCTGTGTGTATTCTTGGTTTGATGCTGACCATGTACAAGAGAGAAAGCTCTGGTTCACCTGTCATCTAAAAATAGCCTCTCTTCTTCAACTGCAGACCTCTGTGACTTCTCATCAAAGAACTCTTGTGCTGTCTCTGCTCCAGAATTAGGGTCTCGATACTCTTTAACAAACCTCTGATACATGCTTGTATGCAGGGAGACTGGGTCAGGGCAGAAGGAACACTCGGTTCTCTCTCTGCCTGTAAATGTGATGATTCGCTCTTCGCCCAGGCTGGTGACAACATGGGGTTTGCTTTGTCATCTTTCCATGACTTTGTCCAGGTGGAAGAAATTTCTAAGAGCTGTGTACATCTGATACCTGTATGTTGGCAAGCACAACTGGCTCCCTGCCATTCAGTTCAGGCCACTAATGGGAAGCTGATTGTTGACTTGAGTGTGTAAGAGATTCTTCTCT
The DNA here is from genome assembly GCA_032466535.1 of Forpus xanthops. Classification (NCBI taxonomy): domain Eukaryota; kingdom Metazoa; phylum Chordata; class Aves; order Psittaciformes; family Psittacidae; genus Forpus; species Forpus xanthops. Next base: position 6,495 of record JASSUY010033112.1, read on the forward strand.
TCCTAGTTTAGCTTAAAAGCTGCAATCTTTCTGATTGGTAGCTGGCACTTTGTAGAAACAAACCACTTGAAGCTGGTGTCTAGAGCCCTGGCTGTTTACCAGAGGGAAGTTACAGATCAGCAAAGGTAACATTCTTAAGAGCATTCGGGCTCCCAGTGGTGTCATTCAAAGGTTGCCCAGAAGAATGTTGGCTCTTGAGCGTGGGTTGCAGTTGCCTCAACAGACTTATACCTTTGTGCGCTCTCTCCAATTCCATAGAGCTTTGCTTCTATTAGGCATGGTGAGAGGGACAGAGGCAGCTAGACTGAAATGTTCTTTCAAAGGCTAATGAGTAGCTGTGTGCTGTAACAACTGTAACCTCAGCAGGGAGAGGACCTACACTGGGAGCACGTGTGTGCAACAGTGCTTAACTGCAGTTGCTCCTGAGCAAATTTTCTTCAAGGCTGCAGGCTGCCTTGCTCACCTCGTGTTCAAAAGTGATTTTTCTGGGAGATCCTGGTCCTTAGATAAAAAACGAAGTGAGCATGAGTGGACTTGTGATCAGAAGAGGAGTCCTCCAGTTGTGAAAACTATGGCTCCAGTGCAGGCTGGAATTAAAATTGCCAATGTTGCAGAAAGTATTCTTACTCCTATAGTGCCCACCCAACTGGAAAAGTCAAAACTGTCACCAGAACTGCTGGCTGTATTTGAGCTTGAGGCTTTCTAGTACTGCTGACTGTAGTAGCCTGACAGGCTATTCTCATATTTGGGCCCTAGATCAGTAGTTACTTTGGGGTCACTGACAATGTTAAGCCCATGTTTATTACTTCATGTAATTATTTCTTACAACTGGCTGGTATCTGAAAACTTTCCTGCATTTACTTAGAAGTGGGGCAGTAAATTCTCATGGATTTAAGGGCAACGATGATTCAGTGCACTATGATCTGCTCTTTGATACTGTCTCTATCCCCAGCACCATTCTGGCCTATGTTCCTGAAAGCTCCTCTTTCCTCTATTTCAAGCAAAGAGAATACTTGCTGAATGTGGGGCAAAATCTGGGGATAGGAAGCAGTTTGTGTTCTACAAAACACCCTTCTCTCTGTGAGGTGAGGAAGTGCACGACAAATATTGCCTGTGAGTTGCATCACAGCAAAAATGGCTGGTACTTGTTCCTGTAACACCTGCTCAGGTGTGGGAACAGCTCATAGCCTATCACTTCTTACTGCTACTTCAGATTGCAGAAGCACATGCACGAGCAGGACTGACCACTGTTTTCTTATTCTGCATATAATTCTGATTCTGGCTCTTGTTTCTAGAGCCATCTGTGCACTGCAGGTAGAAAAGAGATTGGTATCAGGGTGTTGCTGTTACTGTTGCACTAAGTTTTGGAAAGAGGGATGAAATCTTCATATGCTGGGGGTCATCTGTGGAAGAAAAAGGGTGTGTGAAAGTGGGAGCATTTCTCATACTGCTTAAATGGAAAAGCCATTCATTATCCATTAATTTACTAACTCTTCTTCTTTTAGTGCCATAAAATGCAAGGCTGGTAGATTTAAGGAGGAAAAGCATCAAGTGATGAGTTTTGTAGGTTATGTGATAAGGATAAAAAATATGCCTACAGTTCTTAAACTTACAGCTGGTATTCCTAGAGTCTGGAATGTTCCAGCTGCATCTGTGGTCAGATGAAAATGTTCCTTGTGAGAGGTTCAAGTTGTTTTCTGTGTACTCTTCCAAAGGATTCACATGCCAACACCTTGTTTCATCTGTGCCATATCCATATTGTCTAACAAGTGGGCCTGTGAAGGGAGCATTTGTAAGATGTTTTGCTGTTACATGGCAAAGGTACTCTGTAAAGGAAAGCAGTGTGTTCAGACAGGGTGTTGGATGCTGCTGCTTGCTTGTGTTAAGTAATTTTGGGAGATGTTTCTTGTAATTTTGAACGAGAGTGTAAGAACCAGTCACAAATGGAAAAAGGTGATGTTGTTGAATTAAAATCCTTTGGGGCAGCTCTTGGAGTGCCCCAACAGAACTTAAGCTTCAAATTGGAGTGTCTTGTAATGTCTTCTGGTGACCCTGCGACATGGCAATGTACAAGCACGTGCCAAGTGAGACTTCCAGTAGAGCCCAGGAAGGCACTTAGTGTTGTGCTAGTGTATTTGCAAATAGTGGCTCTAGGCACTTGGCTGAGGTATGTACTTTACTGTCTTCAATATATCTGACCTTCAAGATTCAGTATGTATTTGATTGCAGTCAGTCCACAGTCTCCTTTCAGTTCCAGACCAAGGTGCCAGGAGACTTGAGTCTTACATAGTCTTAACTCTGCTATTAAATTATGTGGCCATGTATGTAAACATGGATTCTGCTGCCCAGATCTGTGCTTGGATGTAGGGAAAGGTAGCTGTCTGCAGAAGGGGGTGCTAAGTGACTGTAGAGCACTCAACAGACAAAGCAGAATTTCCAGCTGCTTAGCCTCAGAGTTGGCTGTAATCTTCTGCTAGGTCAGAGGTGTCTTATCTCCCTCACTCAGTTTGGTTCTCAATTAAGAAACACTTGTATTTCTTAGATAAATCTATTTTTAAAAGGTGGCTGGAGGCAGGGCCAGATTCTCAGTCTGTCCATGTTTTGCCATGATTCTGATCTAGCTGTCTATCGATGTTAAGTGCTTGCTGTTTCATCAACTTACTGACTTCTATCTCGTTTTACTTCCCTCTTACGGGCTGCTTTGTTTCCAACAGTCTTTCATAGGATATTTGCTAATGGTGAGCAAACTTCTCCGCTCCTGTGATGTGACTATCACTATATATGTAATATACATCATTTTATTTGTGTGTGTATATATATATATTTATATATATATGTGTGTGTGTGTATCTATATTTGTAACACACACAAACATACACTCTGAATTATGTATGCAGTGTTCCCTTGCTCTAAGGCAGCTGTTATGTAACATTCTATGGCTTAGATGCATCCTGCTTTGAGACCCTGCATTCTGTGTTGGGATACAGACTGTTCCTCCTGCTCTCAGCCATGGCCTTACAGAGAGGGAGCACTGCCCTTTGTGAAATCTCTTGGTTGTTAGTTCTCTTCCTCTCCTTGTTCTTAGAGTGTGCTAGCCCATGGACTCTAGTGCATGCTGGCTCCTGCATGTAAGCCGAGTGGATGCATTGCTCTGAGCTCTTTCCAGCTGAACTTTCCACATACATTAGGCTCTTTCCTGCTACTGCTCTGCTAGACTTGGCTGGGCACCAAACTTGGACTAGCCTTTGCTTTCTGCTTGGCTATCCAATTGCTTGCTTATAGTTTTAACTCCTTAGATGTTTTGTTTTAAGATGAATGTTTTGGTGAATGTGTCTGGCTCCTGATAGCCAGGGAAACATCTTGTTCAAATGAGTCCATGATTGTGAAGTAAGGTTTACTATTTGTTTCCCCAGACAAAGCTCTATTTTCAGGGTGACTTGTGCATATGAGGAGGGATATGAGGATGCTTTGCATCTTCAGCAGTGGAGAGACTCAAAAACCTAAATCTGGGATCTTTCATAGCTGAAGGGGAAGGTGATGTATTCAGGGCTTGAGGAGTTGAGAGGGCATATTCCCTTGGGGATAGCTTCTTTGTCAGATTTCTGTGAGCTGTGACAGTTAAGTATAGCAGGCCACTTTTGTGGCATGAAAGCAGTGAAGGGGCACACCAACAGCAGACTGACAGATCCAGGAGCAAGCCCACAGGATGGGAACAGGACTGTGCCTGGGTTTCAGTGTGGATTCAGTCGCACTGAGGGACAAGGCGTAAGACCAGCAAGCCAGTTCTCAGAAATCAAGTTACCAGTGCAAGTAGCACTATAGACCCTCATTCTAGCACGGCAAGAAGGGCTTCAGCCAGTGGTCCCTGGGCCTAAGAAGATGCTGTGGTGTTTCACTTGTGTTGAAACAGCACCAGATGGCCTTGAAATACTGAGCTTTCTTGGCTGGTTTCTTGAGAACTTGTTTTAACAGTGCTGTCATATCAGTATGCACTGTTCATATGAGAGATGGAAATTGTTTAATCCTTAGATCTTGAACCGTGACTTGGGTTTGAAAACAGTAAATATAGGGCTTCTGTTTCGCTTGAGCATTGGCCTCATAACTTTGTGAGTGACATGCTTTCATAACTAATCTCTATCTTAGTCATTACTTCACTCTCTTGGATTTTGTTACCTGATGTTTAAAGACTTGTTATGCTGGTTTTCATATCCTTAATAGGCACCTGTGACAGTTGGTCATTTAGAAACAAAATAAAGTTCACTAGAGTAGCTTGGATATGGCTTTGTTTGGTTGTTTTTTTTAGACTAAAGCAAGTATGGTTTAGTGAAAAAATACTGGATAGTTGAAATGAGCAGACAGAAAAATCTGTCATAAAAATGGAAAACTTTCACGCATGCTTGCATTCATTTAGGAAGAGTTAACATGCATTGATGTTGTTTAGCTTCTAGCCATTCAGTTTTATGTGTAAAGTCAAGCACATTCTCTACCAAGCCAAATATTTCAATTGCTTAGAAACTTGGCAAAACTAGGATAGGCTTTCACAAGCAGGGAAGAGGGTTTGTCTCTGGCTTCAGGTGCTGCTGACAGAGGAATAGTTCTGAGTGGAACTTTGGGTTTTTTTTCCCCCTAAAATGCTTCCGAAAGGCCGAAGTGGTAGCAGGTCACTTATATCTTCAATAAAGGCTTTGTCTCACCTTGGTCTCTGCTGTCTGAGAATCCCAGTGGTGTAAAAGCCTGTCGTAAAGTGAAGATTTTTCATGTTTGGACTGTTGTTGAGAAACTGTTGAGCAAACAGTGGAACAGCATGAGGTTAATTTCTAATTGTAATAAATTGTCAGGCTTCTCATGATTTAGCTGCTGTTAAGATTACTAGAGTGGCAAAATGGTTACCACAGACCTGCCTTAATTTTTGTATATAAGCATGCACCTCAAGGCAGGAGGAGCAGTTATAGGTAAGTGATGATCAGTATGCTTTGATGTGGCTAGGTTTTGAGATTTCAAATAGCACCTGACTAAACGTGTTATGATTTTGTGTGGTTTTGGGGGGAGGATGTTGTTTTATTTGTTTGGGGGGGGTGTTAAGTCTGATTCCATTATTAGATTTTGTGCCTTTGGCCTTGTGGCAAAGTTACTGTGTGAAATGCATACTTAACAGGTTTGGCTCCTGCCATAGCTTGATGGTAATAAAGTCTCATTTTAATTTTGCAGAAGGCTTAAAAGCTGGCTCTAGCTTCTTGTGCTTGCCTTCCTTGCTCAGGATGCCTTTGTGCTGCTGTGAGTCATCCCATTCATGAAAACACTAGCAGACAACTGTCTTCTAGACTGATTGTCTTTTTCAATTAAATAGGATCTTTTGAAAAGCTTTAAATTTCCTATTTCAGTGCTCCAGGTTATGAGAATGTGCCTTTTATGTGGTCAGATTTATTCTTTCTGTGTCGCACTGAAAGCAGGCGTCTGCTGCTTCAGCTCTGCTGGATTGTGCTTGGTTTTTTTTTCTCTGCCCTTATGTGGATTTCCAGGATGTGTCAAGGGACATGTGTTATTGTCATCTAGGTCTTCATTTACCTATTTTGGTATTAGTATGGCAGTTGCATATGTCCACTCCTTTTGGGGTCCTTTGTTTGAAGGCATGTGGAACATTAGCATTTTAGAAGGCTCCTTCATGATGGTTCTTGAAAGATCTCTTGAATATAAGCTTAGCAGATATTTACATCCCCATGTACATGCTCAAAGGTAACCTTCCGTGAAACCACTTCTGCAGGTCAGGACATGGAGATCCTGAGGGACAGCAGGCTGACCATGAGTCAGCAACACACCCTGACAGCAAAAGTGGCCAGCAGTATCTTAGGAAAGAGTGTTGCTGGTGGATTGAAGTGATCCTTCCTTTCTTTAGCACAGACAATTCAACATCTGGGGCGCTTTGTCTAGATCTGAGCTCCACAGTACATGACAGACATGGACTTAATGGAGAGAGTCCTGACAGGGCCACGAAGATAATTAAGGGACTGTGCCATCGATCCATATGAGGAGAGATTGAGAGAGCTGAAGCTGTTTGGCCTGGAGAGGAAGAGGCTCAGGGGGGGTCATTTCAATATTATAAATACCTCATGGGAGGGAATGAAGAGGAGGGAGCCAGTCTGTTCTCTATAGTGCTCGTTGATGGGACAAGAGGCAAGGGGCACAAATTTGTAGAATGATAGATTGGTTTGGGTTAGAAAGGACCTTAAGATTATATAGTTCCAGCCCCCCTGCCATGCTTGTTTTAGCTGATCCTGCTCGAGCAATGGGGTGAGCTATATTCACAAGAAGTCACTTCCAACCTAGACACAATCTATGATTTAGGCCTTGAGGCTTGTGGACCCAACAGTGTTTTCATTCTGGTTTCTGCTTTCAGGGGGTGAGCTTTTCTGTTTGTTAAGTCTTCCAAGGCCATTTGCACAGCTCCACTTAAGCATATTGTTAAACAACAGTAATCAGACATGTGAAGTTTGAAATTCAGGGAAGTTAAACTTGAAATACTCAAACTTGTGGGCCCTAATTGCGTTTTAATCAAATATGCATTTATACCGATCCAGTCTGAATTGCTGTTAAGCAAAGCTGCTTAAAACATAACTTTCTGAGGACTTTATCAGTGTCTATCTTCTGGGAATAAAAGATTCCCCCAGAGTAGCTTAGTTCATAGCATTTCAGTGAATGTCTTTTTCTTGTTTTTCTGATTCCATGTAATTCTTGTGCTGTGATGTGAGGCTACTGCAGGTAACGATTGCCCTGCCATTTCAGTTAAGGAAGAACTGAGTAAGAATGGCAGGCCTACTGCCCCTCCATCTTTTTTATATAAAACCTGTTTTGCAGTCAGAAGATGCAACCCAAGCAGGGTTTTGCCTGCTCTCTAGGACCTTTGTTCCTGTGGTCTATAACTTAGAATTTGGCTTTGTGTGCAGATTTTGAATCTCTCTATGCACTTTGTTCAGAATGAAGTTGTTTGTATCATGAACTCATTCAGATAAAGTGCTAATCATCTGTTAAGTCCTTGTGTAAGACTTTGCAGGCAGCCAGGATTGACAGGTACTTGTAAGATAAGTCCTCTTTATCTGTTCTTGCGTCTGTGGTCTTCCATTTCCTGCTCTGCCTACTCCCACTTTCTATTTCATGTAATGGATGTGGTCAAACATGTAAGTTTTAAACTTACAGGTTTTTATTTAAACATAAAAATACCACTGATGCAGGATGATAATTTCCCTTCCTATCATTCATTTGTATGCCTTCATATATACATGAGTGAACAATGTGCCCTTGTCACAAAGGCTATTGATATCCTGGAATGCATAGGCAAAATATTGCTAGCTGCTCAAGGGAGGGCATCCTTCCCCTCTGCTCAGCACTGGTGAGGCCACACCAGGAGTGCTGGGCTCCCTAGTGCAAGAGGGACTGGCAGAATGGTCCAATGAGGAGCCACCAAGGTGATGGAGGGACTGGATCATCTCTGCTGTGGGGAAAGGCTGATGGAGCCGGGATGGTTCAGCCTGGAGCAGAGTAGGCTCTGGGGGATGGAATCGATGTCTGTAAATATTTCAAGGGAGGGTGCCAAGAGGATGGAGCCAGGCTTTCCTCAGCAGTGTCCAGGACAGGACCAGAGGCAACAGGCAGAAACTGAACAACAGGAGATTCCCTCTGAACACCAGGAAATGCTTTTTCATTGTGAGTGGGGTACAGGCATAGGTTGACCCATGAGGTAATGGAGTCTCCATCCTTGGAGCTCTTCAGAGGCTGCTTGCATATGATCCTGGGAAACTGGCTCTGGATGTCCCTGCTGGAACAGGCAGGTTTGGACATGCTCAACCTCCAGAGGATCCTTCCAACCTGAACTATGCCATGATTTTATGATTCTCCATTGATTTCTATGGAGAAGGATACCTCTGTGAAAGTACATGAATTTTTGTATGATACCAGCTCTCTGTTGCAAGTGCCACTGGTTCTGCTTCAGCAGAATTTTCTAACTTAAAACATGGGCAGTGCTTTAAGCATATTAGTTTTACTACTCAGAAACAATGTCAATGGATGTGATGAGCATGAACAATGGATGTAAGCAGCTGGGGGCTCTTAGATAGTGAACTTTTCATATACTGAATTTCTTTGCCTCCTCATCTCATCAGATATTCAACTGTTAAAATAGTAAAATCTTTTTGCTTTTGGTGACTCAGTGTTGCAGATAGCTTTGCAAACTCTTAACACAATCCCTGATACAGATCTGCAGGGCCATAGGATGCTTCTATTCTGTGATTAACTTAAATATGCCCTGCTTTTCCTGTTTGACTCAGTGTTTAATGGCTATGTGCTGCATTTGTTTCCAATGGCTTCCTAGTTGCTTATTTGTCTAGGCTTTGACCTGCCTAATAAAAATGCATTTGCCTTCTTTGTGTGCAAATGAACTGTGAAATGTCTTGTGTTTATGCAGTTTTATACTCTTTCTAAGTAGTGAAAATGTTTTGAGTACGAGTGCAGGGGATAACAGTGTGACCTGGTACCTGTCCTGGCCCTGTGGCCACCCTTTCATAGCTGCAAACAGATGGTCTTGTGTTCAGTTGATTATTTTTGTGTCCCTGTGATGCTGGTACAGTGCAGCACAGGTAGGATGGTTAATCATCCCCTGTTGCTCCATTGCATAGCAAGCCTGGGACTAATCTTAAAAGTCAGTTGTTGATCCTTCTCTTTGTCATCTTGTCTGCCTCTGCTTTGTAAGCCTGCTGAAACATGGAGTACAGTGTAGTTGAGCACTTTACTAGAAGACTGTACTAATACAGTCTTGCTTTGGAGAATGCCAAGGCATTTGCAGGAGACCAAGTGGTTCAGTGGCTACTTCAGGAGGAAAGGAAAGACTGTCTTTTTTACTTGCAGGGAGGAAGTGTTGAATGCAGAACAAGGTGGGTGTGAATTGGACAAAGGGCAAGAGGAAAATGTCTTCTGCAGCATGTAGTGTTTAAAAGGGCAGGTTGCTGGGTGGTTGGGCATCTCTGCTAAAACCTGACACTGCTGACGGTTGGGAATTAATACCACCAAGTGCGTTCTTGGCTAACACTCCTGACTGATGGGCACTCTGAGCTGTCCATTTATCCTGGTGAGCTCCTTCCTCTAGCGTGTCCTTGAGGTTTTGGAAGTCTGCAAGCTCTACAGGTTCCTGTAGTAATGCTAATTATTTCTCTTTATGCTTTTATTCTCAAATTGAGTTCAGCTTGCCAAAGGCAAGTTGCTTGTCCTACCTTCTTTTGTACTTCATGTCTCTTCTTATCATCTGCCCTGCATGACGCAATATTTGGCCGAATCCTTTTCTAGTATTCATCTTTGCTTTGCCGATTCCATACCAGACTGATCACTCATGTAGTGCTATGTCTTGTAGTTTGGCCCTTGCTGTTGTCTTCTCTGTGGCTGAGAAAGCCATGTTCATTGTCAATGTTGGTGATCAGGCTTTCCTTTTTAACCTTTGTTATTTGTCTTGCTTAATGTAACTGCCCTTAGCCTTCATACATCTGATCATTCATGGAATTAAATCATCACTAGATATAGCAGTGAATGGCAGGTAGCAACCATCTGCAAGTCATTCAGAAGAACTTGTGTCAGAGGCATATTTAAAGTGTGTATTCTTCTCTTGTACAGTTAAGAGCTTATTTTAAAATGCATGCTAAGGCAAAACTCCTCTCAAGCCTAATCTATGCTGAATGGCTTGTGCACCAAGGTGATGGACCTACAATGGTGACCAAAGCAGACGAAACCAAACATTTCTCGTCACAGCTTCTAAAATATTATCATGAGATTCAACAACACTTTTGTCTGCCTTGTTTAACATTCTCACAGAGAATTTTCCAGAGTTGACTTCAGTAGCACTTGTTGCTGTCATAGTGATGAATGGAACAGATGTGTGTCTGGCAAAGCTGTCTCTGCTTTGCCCTAAGGCATACAGTGAAGAATCTGGTGGTCTTAAGTCATTGCGTTATTGCTGCATTGCTTCAGCTTTGCAGTAACGAAGCAAGGTTATGCATGTGACTTCCAGCCAAGTTTCACGTGAGCTGTGATATGAACTGCTAGAACAGGAAGGAGGCTTGCCAAATGTGGCTAATCAGACAGAGCCGGGCTCTGCAGCAGTGATAGAAAAACATGTTTGAGAATTCCAGTGGGACTCTGCTAGTTCAGGGGCACAAGGACTGGAATATCAGAGAGGACAGGACCCTGGATGAGCTACAATAGCTAATTCAGAACTGACTTTCCTACATGTCTGAGCTGGAAGTTCTTACAGACAGTTCCAGCTCAACTCTTTACAGAAATACCTCTGCCACTGCAAAAACATCCACAGGACCTGGATGCAGAGAAGCTTATTATCAAGCCCTTAATGAGGTACAAACAGCCATCATAGATAGAGGTTGGGCTTCCAGAGGATTTCATTGACTTGCCTTTCTGGTATGGAAGTAACTATTATTACATCACTGGCTAAGGTTTCTGTTGATAATACCTTTTGTGATTGATCACTGCCTCTTCCCTGTTCTTAAATGGGGCCCAAGAGCAAAGAACAGAATGGCTGGATAGTCAACTAGACCTTGCCATCCATCATGCAGTAGTAATAGTCTTTAAATACACATTGAAAAATCAAGCTAATCGGAGCACCATTTGGAAAATGACTTTTCACTTGGCTGTTTTGCTCCATGTTTGGCAGGGTAGCATTGTCCTTCATAGTACTGTGCCAGAATTCCTGTCTGAGGACAGTGGTCCAACACTTGATGGTGTGTGCTGAGTTTCTGCAGTGTTCACACAGTGAGCTGCCACTCTCTCAGGGCAGGCCTTGCTGCCTCTGCCCTTCTCTACGGGTCTGGCCCTGGTCAGATAATGGGGCTGCAGGATCTTGCTAGCGGTTGCCAGACCTCTGACTGTGCAGAATTGTGTAGCTGAAGATGGGTTCCTGTTTATTCTTACAATCCATTGTACTGATAAGAAAGGCAGAACAAATACAAGGCTTATTTTCTAAACCTTATTTTATGTGAATGCTCCATCGCTGGTGGTGTTCAAGGCCGGGTTGGACATAGCCTTGGGTGTCATGGTTTAGTGGGAGGTGT
>JASSUY010033114.1:4359-58425 GCA_032466535.1 Forpus xanthops
TATAAACACTGGTGTTATCAGCACTGTTTCCAAGCCGAAAATCCAAAACACAGTGCTGCACCAGCTACTACTTAAAGAAAAATGACTGCTGCAGCTGAACCCATGACACTAGCTTATGAGAGGATCAGGTGGAGAAAGTTTTGCTTGGAAGGCAGTTGCTTCTGTCTTACAGATTGGGCTGATGCTGTTTATTTTGGCTAAATCTGAAATGGCCATTTTATTTTTTCCTGTTGCTTATTGTGGTTTAAACCCCAATGGTAACTCAGAACCATGCAGCCACTCTTACTCCCCTCCTTCCTCCCTCCCTCTCCAGGAGGGATGGGGGAGAAAATTGTAAGAATGTAAATCCCATGAGCTGAGATGAGAACAGTCCAGTAACTGAGGTATAGTACAAAACTACTACTGTTACCACCGATAATAATAATCAGAGAATCAAAGAATAGTTAGGATTGGAAAGGACCTTGAGATCATCTAGTTCCAACCCCCCTGCCACAGGCAGGGACACCTCCCACTAAACCATGTCACCCAAGGCTATGTCCAACCTGGCGTTCAGGACTGCTAGCAATAATGACAAGGGAACTATCAAAGGGAGAGAATATAAAACTAAAAGGCAAAAAGGAAAACTGTAAACCCAAGTGATGCACAATAGAGTTGCTCTCCATGCGCCAACCGATACCTAGCCTGAGGCGAGCAGTGATCTTTGCCTTCTGGGTTACTTCCCCCAGTTTCTCTACTGGACGTGACTGTGGTATGGAATACCCCTTCAGCTAGTTTGGGTCAGGTCCTGTCTCTGCTTCTTCCCAGCTTTCCTCAGTGGCAGAGCATGAGAGAGTAAAAAGTCCTTGATCAGAATAAGCATTAGTTAGCAACAACTAAAAACATTGGCGTGTTATCAGCCTTGTTCTTAGACTAAATTCAAAAATGCCACACTGCATCAGCTACTAAGAAAGTGAAAAATAACTGCTGCAGCTGAACCCAGGACACCTGTCTGTTGTTTCTAGATGATAGGAATCAAAAATAAGGTGGCAGGGTAGATCAGAGTGTCTTGTCATGCCTGCATTTATTTTGGGTTTTGTAGTAGTGTATTTTAATGTAGTTCATGTTTGCTATTTAAGTGACTGGTTGAAATGTTGTGGAGGTAATAAGCACATGAGAAACTGAAGAAGTGTAACATAAATCCAACACAGATAATACAAAAAGCAAATAGCCATGGAAGTAACGTACAGGGCTTGCTTCAGCAGTTGGCAGCACTTTGGATCAGCAGTCCTCTGACATTACTATTTTAAAGACTTCATGTGGATCACAGAGCATCTTTATGACCCATCTTTTCTTCAGAAATGCTATGAAAGGGACTTACTGTCACACACCAGAAATGAACTGCTTCATTGAGATCACGTGATTATGTTTGTGACTGCAGGCTTAGCTGAAAATGTTTGGTAAAAATGAGGAATATCACCTTTTATTCTCATAATTACAAACTGTGTGAAACTGACAAATTATTGTTTTCTGTGTGTGTTGTATCAAGAAACATTCAAGTAAAAGAATAACCTTTTTTGTGTACACATACACAAGCATGCACAGCCCTTGATATAATTTAAACTGAGGACCTAAAGCTGCCCAGTCATGTTAATCAAATTCATCTTGATGATTCCAGGTATCCCAAAGTTGATTACAGCTGACATGGTCAAAGAAGGTGCAGCTGTGATTGATGTAGGCATCAACCATATTCATGACCCTCTTACAGGAAAGACCAAGCTGGTTGGGGATGTGGACTTTGAAGGTCAGTGAAACACTCTTTATGCAAACCAGTTGGATAAATCGATTGAAGTTTGTGAGTTTCATTTGCGATAAATACTTGGAATAGGCAGTGTCTCAAATGAGATGACACTTGCAGGATTTTTTCTAATTTATTTACTTAGGTAAGAGAGCAAACTGTGTTCATACATCTCCTCTTAAGAGATGCTATTATTAAACAGAAGTGTTACTTTGAATTACACATATTAGCAACCTTCAAGAGATGCAGATGGTTCTTACAGTAGTGTGGTGACAGATGCTTGTCTCCAGGTTTCTTCAATCCTTTGTGAGTCTGAAATGTTTCGAGAGTAAGCAACAAAAACAGTTTCTGCTATTTTGCCAGCAGTGGTTCTCCCACTGATCATAGCAAATATTATGCTATGGCTTCTCAAGTCTCCTCTTACGTTCTCTATGCTTGTTTATGAAAACTTTAACTTCTGCTTTAGAAGTGTCCTTTATGCTAAGGTTTAATGTGGGTTCATCTGAAGCTGTTGAAAATATTGGTCGGAGCCAGAGGAACAGATAAAAAGTGGTGTTGGTGTTACATATTGATCTTTTTGTTTCATGTGTGGCCCAGCAAGTTCCAGTGTAATGCAATTAAATATCTCTGCTCTGGAGGAGCTCCAGACTGGAACAGCAGGACTGTAGCAGTTGGAAATTAAAGCTTACTGGTGGAGTTGAGTGTGGGAAGCTTAGACAGCATTTACCCACATTATTAATTGTTCTCAACAGTTCCTTATTTTGATAAGTATGAAAATCACCCACAGGGTTTTTTTTATGGTTATTAACATCTTGGCTGGCATAATGTCTCAAAGCTTAATTATATTCAAAATGTTTCTAGCCAGCTGTATGTGTTTGTAATTACCTCACTCCCTTGGTTCCTGCTTTTTTTTTACTCATCTCACATGATACTTGTCTGTTAAAGTCAATGGAATTACCTGCATGAGTGTAGCTAAGGGATTGTCTTGGCATGCATTTGGAAGTGTGTAACTTGTCTCTACAGCAGTTACAGTAGGAAAATACTTTTGGAGTGCAATTTGAAATTATTGTTTTGTTTTGTTATCCTGGTTGTACTAGCACAAGTAAAAAGCTGAATCTTCTGTTTTGAGAACTGAAGTACAGAGAACTTTCAGGATTTTTTGTTTGCTTAGTAGGTATGGGAGGAAAAATGCTCTAACCTGTGAGAAACATGTAGTTTTATCCTTTTTATTTGTCTTTCTTTAAACATGAGACCTTCTTAATGCAATATAGGTGTAGATTCAGTGACAAGGCTGTGATTCAGAGTTTCAGCAATGCACTGTATATGTCTCATCATGTCTGCTGTGGGTTGTTCTCAGGATTTTACTTGGGGGGAGGGAAGATCCAACAAGGAGGGAGGAACTTCAGCTTGGATTATGCCATTACAGTTGCAAGTAGCATTTCACTGTGCATTGCCAAAGGGAAACTGTTGTTTGTTCATTGGTATCGGTGAAAGTTTCAGTAAATCTCTAACAACAAAAAAACCTCATCACAGTATATGTAGTTCTACATACTAACAAGTAAATCACCCTCATCAAGCATTTGATTTGGCAAATGAGGAAATGAAACAAGCTAATATATTAATGTAGCAAATTGTTTCATCCTTTTCCTCTGTCTGATCACTTGACTGAATTTGCATTTGAGCCCCAGTGGAAGTGGTTTTTGCAGATTAAAGTGAGGTACATAACTGGCTGGCATGATATGCAGCACCAGATCATGTAGCCCACCAATATCCGTTGTCTCATCATCCCCTTCTTTAAGTAGGGAAATGTGGCATGGGGAGAGAAGAGACTTAACTGGGTGCCTCTATGCTTGTCAGACTTAATGGTGTATTTGGGGCAAAAATCCCAGGCTGTATTATAGGATGTCTTTAAACTGTATCTGTGATTTCCTCCATCCCTGTATGTCCTCTTTTTGTTTGGTAGTCCAAACTGTGTCTGCACCAAGAAAGGCTTGGTTTTTTTTTGTTTTTTTTTTTTTTTCTTTTCTCCGCAGTAGTGCATTGAGCAGTTCCCAGATATCAAAAGAACAAGACAGGAAAACACTGTGCATGTGGAGGTCAGCTGCAGAGTGCTGAGGTACCTACCCCGATATTGCCGGCCTCTCTTCACTTGTGTGTGCATCTATATGTATATAACCAGCACACCACATTGTGTACTCCTCTTTGTGTTAAGAATTTGCCAAAATCTGTGCCTAAGGGAGGGGGACTTCTGTAGCTTTTGGGAGCCACAGGAGAGAGGGTTAAGTGACAGGGAGAAGAAAAAGCAGTAGCATCCTTAGGGGATCGCCAGTGCTGTTTTAGTTATTTCAGGACAGCAAGTTTCAGTCTCGGGAAGGGAGACATGTTTCTGGGAACAGGGTACCACGTGTGTGGGAGTACTTGGCCCTTGTTTATAGGATCTTTGTTGCCACAGCAGTAATGCTGGGGGGCAAGAGGGGGCTGCAAGGACCAGGAACATGAAATAAAGCAACAACTTAAACAGAATGTTTAACTGGAATGGCTTTTTTGGGTGCAGCACCATTTCCAGGAGTGACTGGCAGAGCACGGTAATTACATGCCAGTGTAGTAGCTAACCTTTGAGACTGGAACTGGAAATGTCCCTGAAACCAAGGTGTCCAGAACTCATGTGGGGTTTGCTTTAAATGCAGCCTGTATTTCTTTATTATTCCTCCCATATCCATGACAAGCAGTCAGTAATGCTGGGGTTTGAGTCTCTGTTGCATGTCTCTGTGGAAAAGAAATCCTTTACGCAAGACCTTCATAAGTAATGTATCAGTGGAGGGGTTTATAAATGAGAATTGATCTCCCAGTTCATCTGTTTTGCACAGCCTAGACCATGTAAAATTGATACTGGGAAATGGGTGCCACCAGGAGCAGGAGGTACTCAAGTACTCAGTACTGAATGGCAAAGTGCCTCAATAAATGGTTGATATGGTATGGGGCAATGGATGCATATTAAGAATTTTCTTTCAATGAAGGGTAATTGTCCATAGTGACTGCAGAGAAACCAGGGAAATGAATACTCAGAATGTGGGGAATCAACCACATTAACTTATTGCTTCTGGATAGACCAAGTGTACTAGAAAGAACCAGTGGAATGAGAACCAGGGAAATGTATCCTGTCCTCATCAGCAGCAGGACTAATGACCACAAAATCATCAGGCAAGTTGTCAAGTTGCTTCCAACTTGTTCATGCAGTTTAAGGGGTTGACCATAATAATCTTGGAGTCCAGTCCCTCCATGGAAATGGTGGTCCTGTAGTTGGAACTTAGCTACAGTGTGTGGGGAACTCCAGCTGAGTGACAGGAGTCACTCCTGACGGTTGTTTGCTGCTGCTTTGTGTTCATTGTGTTACCTTCCAGGCTGTAGGCTTCACTTCAGATTATTGAATCCTTTCCAAATTCTGTCCTTTGCAGCTTTTCCAAATAGTGGCTTTGAAAATAAACCCTGGATGTTCTAGCTGCTTTTGCTGTAGCTTCTGTTAGTTAATTTCTTAGTTGATTTTGAAGATCTGGTATTAATTTTTTAATTAATAAGAGGCCAGGCTGTGTAATCTTGTGACCACATTGCTGCTCTGCAAAAGTCAGAATAAGCTTTGCCTTTTGTTTTACTCCACTAGTGCAATAAATTAATCAGAAAGTTAGCATAAGGCAGGGACCACCAGAAATACCGACTGGTTGGTGCTGGTAAACTGCTGAATGGCCAGGTGTGGATGCTTTTCCACAGAAAGGTATGTCATGCAGCGGTTCAAGTAACCAACCTTTGATCTCTTGCATTTCTGCTGCCGCTGCTTATTGTCTCAAGACTCCAGCAATGTTCCATCCACCTGCTAATAACCTGATTGCAAAGAAGCTGTTGTGCATAATTTTGCGCTGGATTTTTCTGCCAAAGGTGCCTTTGCTGCTTGGCTTTTAGAGGTACCGGAGAAGGGAAGATGTACATGCTCTTAGAATTACAGTACCACACCAGAATTTCTTGATTTTTCTTTATATTGCTGTTAAAATAGCTGCAGTAAGGGGAACATGGGTAACATGAAAAAGAAGACACTAATGTGAAATGGAGTAGGTCCCAGCCAGTTGGCATCCCGTAGTGTGCAGTGAGAAGGATCCCAGAATGTGAAGAGCAGAACATGGGGTACCTACTGTGATTGCTGAGCCATGATTTTGCACTTCTGCAGGGGGCAGGCATGCAGCAATCCAGAGTAGCTTTACAGGGGATAATAAAGCTGTGTGGAAACAGTGCTTAGGCAGGAATTATTCTGCATCACTTAATGCAGATGCACAAGACCCAGAACTGCCTTCAGGTTGAGACTTGTCTTTGGTTTGTGTGATTAACCCTGTTAGGTGTCTGATGTCCTTAGCTTTAAAGTAACCTAGGAATGAAGAACTGTTTCCAAAGCAGTGGATCCTGTTTTTCAAGGAAACAATCTACATTTCATTTCTTGTGAAGAATCAAAGGAAGATTTCAAGGTTCTACAGAAGCTGCAAAACAGCAGCTCCTCCCCCAGAGGCACCAGATTTGCATGCCAACATTTTCCAGATGGGCAGAGAAATGCCTGGGACAAGGGCAGGCAGCTCCAGAAATCAGAGTTAAACCTGGGGATAAAGTTAGACCATTGCTGAGAAGAAGGAACAAGACCTTCTGTATGAACTGACAGGAGATCTGTCACACCTGGGAGCTATGCTGCACTTGATAAGGAAAACAAAATGTAGTCACATTTTTGAGGGCCAAGTTATTTTTTCTTCTTGATCACTGGCATTCAGCTTGGAAAATTGCACTCGTATCTATATTTGCTCTTACCGATAGCAACTTATCAGATGGTAGCTTCCCAAACATAGACACCTCTTTGTTCATTGAAAAATCTGGATCAGATTTTGGAAATAAGCTGTCCAGATGGTTTTCTGCTAACTGATACAAAACATGTCTTCTGCCACACTGGCCCACAGGGATTTTTATAATGAGAGAGTGTGGACAGAGAATTCTCCAGCAACTTGTGAACATAGCACTGTGTGTTTACCGTGGAGTACAGTTACTAGCACTATGGGCAATGAATGTTGTACAACATACTCATTAGAAGGCCTGATCCAGTTGTGGATTGTTCCACTTTGTAAGTCAGATAGGAGTAGTTTGGATGCCACCACAAAAAGCAGTATGTAACATTGCCATAGAAACTTACATTTCAATTTGAAATGCCCCAAATATGTTCTTTGTTAATTACTGTGTTTACTTCAGATGTGGGTAAATTTCAATAATTAGGGCCTGAATCTGGGGATTTGGAGTAACTGTGCTAACCAAAACCACCAGGCTTAAATGGGAGGTAGTACAAAATAATGTAACTATTAAAAAGACAAATTATTGGTGTTGGAGAGTAGTAAGGGTAACTCATAGGAGACGTTAATTCATTTGTTAGTTTACATGTGAAAAGAACCACATAACAATTTGTTGACCTTTCCAAATATTTTCATACTATATTTGGTGGTATCAGTCAGCTTGGTAATTAAAACCTTCCCAGTTGTAATTACCGTTTCTCCTCAATGAGGCTTAATCTTTTGTGCATAAGTTCAGTGGGATCACCGTTAACTTCCCTAAATGCTGTTGTTAGGTCCCTGCATTGTGGAGTTCAGACAGGCAGTTCTATTTCATTTACTATCCCTTAAAACCTAATAACTCTTCTGCCCAATAAAAACCTGATATCCAGCTTTTCAAATTTTCTTGTAATATTAATTTTTTTGAAACCTTGTTAGATTATTGACAGGCTGAGAAAATTGAGGCTATTCAACCTGGAGAGGTATGAGGCATCCCTGTCCACGGCAGGGGGTTGGAACTGGGTGATCTTCAGGTCCTTTCCAATCCAAACCATTCTGTGATTCTATGATTCTCAACAGTAAAGTACCACATACAATTCAGAATGAATACACTTAAAGCAGGAACAAATTATCGTCTTAGTTCCAAAACCCAGGTGCCTAGTTTTCTGTCCATGGAGCTCTTCTCATGGCCAGGTATAGTAGGCTCTGCCTTGTAGTGACTTCAGTGGAGTGTATGTGCTTGTGTCAGAGTTGTGCTTGCTCAGTGTTCTCATGAGTATGTGTGTGTGCCTTTTCAAATACAGTGTTTTTTAAAAGCAGTTTGTGAGTTGTCATGATATTATTCTTAAGCAAGGAAAAAAAAACCCAAGCTAACAAGCAGAAAAAAACCTCTCACAGTGGCACTTGAGAAAAACCGTCTGTAGTAACCAGGTTAATAATATTCCATTTGGAGTAACCTTTATTAGCAAATAAGTGCTCATTACTTGTGTGCTGAATTTCCAGCCAGTTACATCTAATTTCTATGCAAGTAACCTGCAATTCCAGCTGATTGCATTTTGTGCAGGAGATAAGAATATCAAGTCAGGATTTATTGCTGCATTATATTAATTCCTCATTCAAAGAGGTTAATTTCACAGGTGCTAACTAAATAATCTGTATGGATTTACCTCTTAACACAAGTATTTAAGGTGTTTACTGACTTTGGATAGTCTGACAGGTTTGTGATTAGAGCAAATTCAGCTCTAACAGTTTCTTTCTTTTGGAGACTTGAAGATCTGCACTTCTGAATCCCAGTTCAGAATAGGCATCCTAGTAACACTGCTTAAAAAACCCAAGTTTTCTTTGCAGGAGCTTGGTGTTTGTGGCAGAATTCACAGTGGGAGTTTTGCCTCTAGAATCTATATTTCTCTTGCAGGCAACTCTTGGTTTTGTTCTCTGTCCATAGTGTGAAACAGACAAGCAAATGAACCAGGAAACTACTTTCTTCCTCTGTGGTTTAAGTTCCCTTTTGTGATCATGGAATGTCTTTGATAGAAGGTGCAAACAAGAGAAGGGGAAAGGGGCTGTTAGGTGATTTAACTGGTGCTGGTGCTAGTGCTCTGCTGTTGGCTCTGGTAGAACAGTCTCCTGATCTGCATGCTGCTCCTCAGCAGCACACACAGTTTGGGGAGGTACCTCTTTACCTACAGGATCAGGTCTCTACCTTCCGTAGCTCTCCTGGATATTGAAGGTTCAGTATCCCAGCTGGCATATGGAGGTGGTGAAAGTCCCTGCTGCCCTCCTGGGGTTGTCCTGTCTTGTGTCACCCAGCCTTCTTGGACCAGCTGGTCAGTCCGGTCAGACAGTAGTCACAAACTGCCCCTTACCAAAAAATGGGGTAGGTTTTATTTTCTGTCTGGGCAGAGGCTCTCAGGAGGAAAAGGCAGCCTGCTGCAGATAGATCAGCTCAAATGGGTTGTGAAAGTATTCCCCATAACTAGCCCTGGGTAATAATATTCAGATGAAGATGACCTTGCAGCCCAGTGCTGATGGTTTCTTGTCACCACCCTGGTTGTGAGAACTCAGTGATTAAAACTTGTCTGTTTTACACTTGTCTCATATTTTCCAACATTCTCCAAGTCACAGTCCTTGGTTCTTGTTGCCAGTTAAGTGCTTGTGTACATCTGAAGCAACAAAAAGAATTTGGAAACTATTTTAGTTAATATCTTTTTCTCTTTTCTCTTAGAAGTGAAGAAGAAGGCTGCCTTTATCACTCCAGTGCCGGGAGGGGTAGGACCTATGACTGTTGCAATGCTTCTGAAGAACACACTCATAGTTGCCAAAAAGCTGATTTACTAGAGCAAGTGGGCTCCTTTGGAAGAAGAATCCAAGTTGTTCTATTTATTGATACACAAAATGTTTATTTTTTACTACAAAGATATTTATTTCTACATTGTATTTATTTTTTCATGTGAAGCATGCTGAACCAAATGTTTACAAGATGTTCAAATACTTTGTGTAACCTCCTACTGACTTGTGAACTAAAAGGGAGAACGCAGCCTATGCAGATCTGGTGGTGGTAGTCTATTACTTGTGTGAAAATGAAGCAGCAGCATGAATTACAAATGTACCTGTGTGTTTGGGGATGGGGTGCAAGTACCAAGGTCTTGTAAGCACCTAGAACTGCAGTTTTGATCAAACAGCATGAAAACTTACTTTCAACATGCTAGATAGGTTTTAAAAATATGATTTGGGTTCTGAGGCCATGAAGCACACTGGGTGTAGTTTGTAGTCTCAAAATTATTATTTTTTTAAACACTTAAGAGATAGCAGCAGAAATCTTGAATCTGAATGGAGTGAAAGGCTGAACTTTTTCTTTCAGCTGCCCAGCAATAATGTTGACATGACTGCAGAACTTCAATGCATATTTTAAAAGAGTGAGGTGAACCTGAATGCTGGTGAAATTGTGCCCATGAACATTTGCAAGAGGTGTGCATGACTGAGGAGCTAGAATGGAGGCCAGCACTGTTTTCTTTCCATGTCTGGATTTGTTTGACTAAATGTTCTGGTGCGTAACACCCTCACCCTTCACAAGAAACTGAAGAGTTGACTGGGCTGGGATCTGGCTTCAGTTAGGCAGATCATAGTTAAAACCACCATGTACATTATACATATAACGGGGTGGGAGAAGAAGAGGAATAAAAAGCAAGAGTTTATCCGTAATGAAATGTTTGTGTTGGAATTTTAAGCCATTTAATTGTTCTCTTAGTTTTGGAAACTGCATGAAGGGCTAGTTTTAGTCCATGATATAAGGCTCAGCTCTGTGAACCTTTGGCTACAATGTTTTACTGCTTAAAGAAGGCTAGATGGGATATTAAGATTAGTACTTTTCTGTTGCCAAAGATTTTAGTTCCAAGGTGGCTCTAGACTAGTCTAATGTAATGTGGAAGTTGGAATGGAGTGGCTGTGAAGGTGTTGCTTTGAACTGTGTGCGTTATTGACATGAAGAGCCTACCACAGTTCCCATTGGAACTACTGTGGACTTTTATCTTGGTGGTTTTATCTCAGTTGGGATGTCTTTTGATTTATTTTTATCGAGAGATTTAGGTGTTTGCCAGTATACTCTAGATAACTTGAAAAGGGAGGGTGTGGCAAAATACTCCTGCATTAAAAATAATAAATACTCTTATTGTAATAAAAGAACGAAGATGGAGCATCACTTCTGTGCTGATGATTCTTGTGATGGACTTCCCAAGAGTTCTATTGAATGCAGCATTTATCAAAGAGGCTGCCAGAATCATTGCTGAAGGTGTAGTGCCAAGAGTGCAGGAACTTGCTTTTCCGTTTAAATTTGAGCAGTAGTCACAATTGACAGGAGGATAAAGGTGCTTGTGGAGATAAGACTCAGACTGATCAACCCGACATTGGCTGAGATGGAATAAAACTTGTTTACTCTTACATTAGTCTTGGTGAGAAATTTTAATGTACTTTTGGGTATGACTGTTTTCTTCCCTTGTATCAGTGAGTTAGGAGTGGAGTGAGTGGATGTCTTCTGCATGTTCAGTCATGAGGTTTTTCATCTGTTTACCTTGCTGTCCTAGATCAGTGTTTCTTTTCTTGGATTTAACTCCAATAATCTCTACATTTTTTTGGCAGAATAACAACTTATGTCATTTTGTTTATCTCAGTTGGGCAAGTCTGCTTCTTTTGTGCTTTGCAAACAGTTATTGTGCATCTAAAGCTGTTTATTTTCTCACCTCTGCTGATGGGTTAGCATTACACAAAAGCTAGTGAGACTGAGGTGTTGATCTGTGGCATGCTATGTTCAGAGCTGCCAGACACATCTATGAGAGCATTCTCCACTGGAAGAGCGTCCAGAAGGAGCAGCCACCTCAAAAAGCATGCTCATATGCCAGGCCTGGTCAGGCCTGGTCCAAGTATGAATGCCCTGTGGTGGACAGAGGCCCAGCCTTATCCACTGGAGCCTTCTCATGGGCCTACCACACCCAGGTCTATTGCCTCATGCCAAAGCCACCTCGTGGATTCGCATCGGATTAAGCGCCTATTGTGTAGATGTATGTTGAAAGCAGGACTCATGAGCCTTAGTCCTGCTTGGGACTGATAGCAGAGGTTATCCAGGTAGGCAGAAAAACTCCTGTGTGCAGGCTGTACTCCATCAGCGTACAGGCATGCAGCAATTCAGGATAGCAAAGGAGGAGAAAAGCCTTGTGGAATGCAGTCCATGAGCAGGAGAACGTATAATTAAAATGTGCAGAACTAGCTCGTGTTTTTTCCCCTTAACATGTGAATTGGTTAGGTTGAATCCTGCATATCTCTCGGGAGAGTGGAGCATAGAGGGAGAACTTCAGCAGGCTGGAGTGTTTATCAGGAGATTTTTGGCTGTAAAATACAAAAAATGTGAAATGTTTTCATTGTTTGGAGCTCACAGTTGCAGAAGCTGTTGCTGGGGTGAAGTGTGTAGCTCTCCTTCAGTCAGAGTCCAGCTGTTGCTGTGTGTGTGCCTTATTGAACCAGGCACTGCTACTGGTTCTAGTATGTTTGGCTCTAGCTCTGAACATCCGACTAGTCCTACTAGTTCCCAGCTGCCTGTGCCCAAGGAAGCTGGACAGCATTTGCGCCTGCGGAGAGACATTTAGTGTGAGAAATGACTGTGACAGATGTCTTAGAAACCTGCAAGAACTTTGTGTAAAAAGTATGGTAGTTCCCATTATGCATACACACTTCTTTGAAAAAGTGGAGATGGGCTTTTATAGCAGTGTAGTGGCCGGAGTAATGAAGGGTTCTCTTGTTACAGGAGACCACAGCTTACCTGCCCTTTCTGCCTGCCTTCTCTATACCTGTGCTTCATCAGCTTTCTATTTCTGCTCCACACAACTGCACATAGCTTCAGCCAGCATCCCATGCCTGGTTGCAAGGCTTTTGGCCTGCCCTGCTTCAGAGGGTTGTGCACGGGGGGGCTGGCTGAGGAACCATCAGCATGCCCCATAGGCTCCCTGGAGCCATCAGCAAAGACTTCTTGCTGCAGTCACCAGTGGAGAACATCCTCCATTATCTCTGTGTCTTATCACTTTGTAACATCAGCAGTAGCTGTTCTCATGGTTCCTCTTCTGGATGCATTACACTGAGGACCAGCGAAGGAACACAAGCAAAACGGAGGACGGTCCTCAGACCCTGAGCCCTCGAGTAGCATCCTGAATGCTGGCTGTCCTCCTGGAAGTAAACAAGACTGCATTTCTACGGGAAGGAAAGATCACGTCTTCCTCAATACGTCATTCTTCATTTTACTTGCCTCTGTTTTGCTGTATTTCATTGATCTGCTCTGACAGATATCACATCTCTCTTGAAAACTGTACCTTTGCATGCACAATGATGCCCACGGGTAATAGGAAACCAGGGTTTTAAAAGAAAACCTTGATCCCATTGCTAGATAATAGTAGTTTCCTAAATAAATGTGTGGTTGCCCCAGGGGCTGTGGTTGTTGCCAGATGCACTTTTTCTTGATTGGTGAGAGCAGCAGATGACGCTTCATGGCATATAAGTGTGAGAGAAAACACAGGAGCCCAGATAAGCTGAGTGAGCTGCCTGGACAGAGGAACTGAGAAGGTGCTTCAAGCAGCTGCGTGCCATGGCATTTGGAATGCTCGTCTATATTTTGCTGAAAGGTATGTTCTTGAGTGTAATAAGCTTCATGGCTTTGTTGAACAGCACTTGGCTCCTTCTGAAATAAGCAGCAGGGGAGGGAAGCATGCAAAGGCATTGCAAAGCAGAATTACTTAAGTGGCTTTGAACTTGAATGAAACTTAAACTCATAGGGTATAATGCAGACCTCATGAAAAGAAGCTACTGGTAAAATAGGTGTAACATTGTAGTATATTGCATTTATCTGTATCCTAAATTGCCTAAGATAAGAGAATGATGAACAGAATGGATGTGTGTTTTGGAAATTCACAAACAATAGTTTCCCCACAATCATAATTTCTCTGTGGTAAAGGGCAGTTTGAGGCAAGAATGTTTGAAATGAATGGTTATTTTGTCACTGCATGGTATCAGAAGTGTAATAAGTGGGTGCATGTTTTGTGGATGATATAAACCTTGAATAAATATACTGAGTTTTTCTGTTACAGTAAGCATCTATTTGCATTACACAGCAATGGGGGCATTGAGTGAAGAGTCAGCTCTTACTGTTTCATCCCTTAGCACGGACTTATGGAATAACTGGACAAAAAACAATGCTGAAGGTACTCCTTTCTTGTTTTGATTGTCTCTCTTAATCTGTCATTTAAAAAAAGTGTCACTTGGACACTTGAAATTTTTGTGTGCTTTATTTGTGAGATGAGCTGCTGCCTTCATGGAACCCTGAAATCCTCTCTGAGGTAAGAGGTGCTCCTCAGCTGGGGTAGGCTCAGTGTTGCCCAGCTGAAGGGATTCTTTATCCATAGCCAGTTATAATTTGAAACAGAAATTTTAAGGCAAATTGGGATAGATGATCTGCATTTCTGATGGCTGTTTCTTTACTTGTGTAACCAGGGCTTGGTTTCTAGCTGTCTTCAATGTGAACCTCATTACACACAGTGAGAACGCAGCTAGCGTCACTTCCAGTCACGCCTCTCCTTACTGTTACTCAGTAATTTCTTTCTCTGCTGCAGTTTTGCTTCTGGCTATTGCAGCTTCCCCAGCCCTTTTCAGAGTGTTAGCTCTCTCTTTTCTGACTGAAATGTGAACTCAAGCTGTTTCCTTGCCAGCATCTGAGACCAGAGCACTGTGTTTAACCTGCAAGCTGCTTTCTGAATGTGATCTGAAGTAGTAGGGATGTCATTTCTTTGGGAACTCTGTGCAATCTGGAACTGAGGTTTTGGCAGGTCAGTAAAGGAGGAAAGGATTTGAACTGTGAGACTTAATAATGTCTTTGTTCTTTAAAAAGAACATAAACATGCATACAAATAAGCATCTGTTAATTGTAAGTCAGCATGGGATGTCCTGCAAGCTTCTTTTAGTTGATCCTTAAGCTGCTTATTTTTCTCATAATAAGTCAAACTGTTGCTGGGGATTTGTCTGATGTGTTATAGTGCAGCAATATATATTCATATACATACTGTATGTGTGGGTTTCATCTATATGTATGTAAAATGTGTCTAATATATACTCACATGTATATGAAGTAATGTAGATTTTTGACTGCAGTAGTCTGATTTATCAGACCTGTATTTTGGGTTAGTGCATTTGTCTGTGCCATGATACTTCCAGAGCTGCATACAGCAAACATGAATTTAATGAAGTAGAAATACGTTGTGACTTGTGCAGTGCAGTACCCTCTTTGTATTATTTCTAGAGAGTAGGAGTCAAGGGTCATGTTTTAACGAAGAAGAGGCTTTTTATTGGTAGGCAGCTGTGTCTGTAGTAGCCCCATGTACCCTTGGGCTAGCTGTGGCTGTGCAAATGCGCTAGATAACAGGACTTTTAGCTGAGAGTGTGTTCCCCTCAAAGGTAGAACCAAACTCTCAAGCATACAAATACATGTTTACACAAATAGTTAAAATTTTATTTTGGTGGAGGTTGCACAAAACCACTGAAAAGTTCGAAAATACCATTTCCAAAAAGAAGATTGAAAATAAATGCTTCAAGAGTCACCAGAGAGACTGGCTGTATCTGAAGTTTTCTTGTATCTCCTGTGCAAGTTAAGTTTTTAGTAAGGGTTATATACAAGGTTCAGTAATACTAGATTCTAAGAAAATGAATTCACTGGAGGAACTGGCAGTTTGTTGTGGATTGCAAGTCCTCTGGGGCCTGAGGTATAGTTTGGGCAAAACCATTAATTTCCGCTCAATCCACTTGCCTCCTGCTTCCAAGCTCATGTCTTATTTCCTTATTTTATATTACACAGTCTATGGTGTCACTAGTGCTGGGACTAGGAAATGTCAGGCTTAGTGATCATTCAGGGAAGAAAAAGTAGTGGAAAGAATGCCTGTCTGGGAGCTGACATGGCGGGGATAAAAACTTGGGATGCTGTTTGGGCTGGAGGGGAACCTTCATAGCAAAATGGGAAGCTAGGAGTAGGGAAGGGCTTACTTTTACTTGGGGGAAAAACAAGATTCCTTCATTGCTGTGAGCTGGGTCTCCCATACAGACTGTGAGGCCCTGTGTGTGGGACTGACCCTTTCCCTCTCTCCATCCCCATTCTGGTTCTCCCATTACTCTCCGATGCACCATATTTGAAGGCTGAGCTGTTGTGGTCTTAGTGGCTGGCTCGTCTTGATGCATGTCTGTCAGTTTTGCATGCCCAGCCTTCCAAGTACCTGTAGTACTGATTTCATGTCAGATCTTGCCAAGTATATCTGTGTGAATGACTCAGTTGTCAAGTGCTTACACAGCATGCTTTCCTTTCCTCATGTGACATGAAAGGCCACATGGATGTGTTTATTCAACAGCTTATTCAGTATCTAGGTGGATAACATGATATGAGTTAGCATAATGATCTGGGATGGGTTAGAAAAATTATTCTTTTTCTTCTCAAGACTCATCATTATTTCATAGGTAATTTGTACTGCTGCAATATCAAAATAATTAGCACTTAGAATTTGTGAGTGTGTGCATTTAAGATCTGATCTTGCAGCCCACAGGGGCCAAAGCTCTTGCCTCTCACAACAAGGGAGGAATGTACTGTTTGTCACCTGCACAGCAAGATGTTTGTCTCCAGCGCTTTCTAGGTAGGGTTCTGCTGTAAGCTGACCCTTGTTTCTAATGACAGCACGAACTTTAAGGGCACTCAGGGGAGAGGCTCTTCGTGCCTATACGGAGCAAGGTTTCTTCCCGGCATTGGCAGGTGAGAGGCTGCCACCTTTCGGCAGCCGTGGGGTAGACGAGGAGAGATGTTCTGGTAGGGTGAATCCAGCTGATGAAAGTTAAGAGTGGAGGCGGCAGAGGATTCCGTGCCTCTGGTGTGTGGATTGGTACCTTCCTCATTCTGTTTTGGGTTTTTTTTCCCCCCCATATGGCGGAGATGCAAGTGAAATACTAAACTTGTACAGAAGACATCTTCTCAGGGCTTGGGAGAAGAATAGTACCTTTGATGGCAGGAAATATTGGGGGGTCCTGCTGTGAGTGTGCATGGTTAGTGGTTTTATAATGCACTGTTCAGCCCTTTTTGTCCTGAAATGGTGATTCGCAGCAGTTGGTACTGAAGCATTTCAGGAGTCAGAGGGGGAGCATGAATGTGCTGTTGCTGTTTTCTGAAGCTCTTCCCTGCAAAGCTTTCATAGCTTGTCTGCAGGTACATTAGGCCTAAGTGAAAATGGGCTTTTGCAGGTCTCCTGCATCCTAGATCTCCTTGTGGCGTGATGAGCCCTGCAGTGTTGTTAACCATGTGCTTTGTTTTCCATTGTGCTTTCCCTGTCAGTGAGCATCGTGCAGTCTTCCTGGGCAGAAACTAGTGTCATCCGTCTCTTGCCACAGAAGCTGTCTTCTCTTACTTAAATCTGCCCCTCCAGAGCCTAGTCCTATGCTGACTGTGGTCTGAGGCAACAAGCCCACCCCCAGAGCTTGTCAACACTATTCCAGAGACAGCAGTGAAGAGCCAGATCTTGATAGTAGAGCTTGTGGATAGCCAGCACCAACTTCTTCCCTTGCAAGGGTGTGTGGTTCAAGACTATGGGTGTGCCTGCCCTGCATAGGCCTTTCCGGAGCAGACACCATTCTGCTTTCATTAAATGAGGACAATATGGCTGTGGTGGCACAGAGCTTGGTGTTGGATGATAGAGACGGAGCCTCAAGTCTCAGCATACCCTTCAGTGCATATGTATCGTCACTTGATTGCTAGGAGAAAGTGTAGTGTCCTTCCTCAAGCACACTTGAGTTATTACTTGTTCTCTCAGCAGGAAGCCTGATGTTTCTGGCAAGTTTCACAGGGCACTATTTTGAAAGTAGTGTTGTTGATCTGAGGAACAGTGCTCATGCTCCCTGTGAGTCCTGTTTTGGGCACCTGCGTGAAGTTGTGAATCAATCCAACACACAGGCATAGAGCTGAGTAGCTCTTTCCTATTGCCTCTCAGCTCTGTGATGAAGCTACAGAAGGGATGAACAAACAAATTGCTTAGCTGAGTATATGGGGAGATTCCTGCCATTAAGTGATTTAAACTGGAATCCAATGAGGAATTTAGGGGTTACTCCAGTAAAATGTGTTGCAGGATCCCAAATTGCCCATAGGATGGCCAGAGGCTTAGATGTATAGCAGTGGTTCCATCAGTGCATTATCTCCAGACTTTGATTCAGCATTTAGTCAGAAAGGAAGGTTTCTGCTTGGTGCAGCGTGGCCTAGTCACTTGGAGCAGACCTTGTCAACTTCCTGCATGATGCTATTTTTCTTGTGGTCAGAACGGAAAGCTTGTATTGACATCACTCTGTTAGGAAATCACCTTCAGCCATCACAAAAACAGTCCCCTGAAACAGTAAGACATCGCTTGGACACCCCACCCCACCAGGGATTCCAGTAATTGGGTGGAGAAACCAGTTCAAACAGCTGCTTGCTTGGATGGTGAAACTTTAGGGCTTTCTCTTCATGTGCTGCATCCCTATGCCCATGTTACAGCTTCATGCAAACCTGGACTCAGGTGCTCTTCTCCTGATATGTAACATGGGTGTAAGATGTCCAAGAACAGTTTAGACTTTGTCTTTATTCCCATTTGAACTGCCATGGGTGGGAATAAGGTACTAATTTTTTGTGCTTTCAAAACAGAAGTGTGCTCATTGACCTGGACACAGATTATTTTGTGTAAATTTAAAAGCTTAACAGTTGTGGACCATGCTTTTGCATGGAAAGACCATCTGGGCAGTCTTGTGCACTTGCAGGTATCACTCTAGGAATGTTAGAGCATGGAGAGTGGAGGGAGGGAGCAACCTCACCAGTCATCACTTGCTCAGTTGCAGGGTGGGCAGGCAGGAGGATTAGAAATGCAATAGTTTGCCTTCTGATGGAGAAAAGATCTAACCATTTGAATTCAGACTGGGAAGTATAACTGAGAATAATTCCATGCCTCTCATTGTGTCCTAATCCCCTGATATTCCTGGAATGGTTTTTCTGATGGATTTCATGTTGGATAGTGCTGGTGTCACCCTAGAGGAGTTTCCCAGAATCACTTTTATACTTGCTTCTCAAAAGCAAGCAATTTATTTACAGTTTGCTCTTTCTCTAAAGCTATGCTGGAATGTCTTAGAGGCTTGTTCTGCTTAGCAGTGTTTGAATCTGCCCACGAGATATACCACAGTAAATCTATGCATTAATTGTTTTCTGCAGGCAGTATCTGTTCAACTCGAGTTGTGAAAATTAATTAAAATGATTTTTTTTTCCTAAATGTAACATGACTTTTTTTTCCCTTTCACAGCAGACTACACTGAGAAACCAAAGCTCATGAAGCTTATGCAAACTTGTCTTGAAGAACACCACAGCTATTGTATCAATGGGCTCTGTGCTTTCCACAGCGAGTTGAGGAAACCCATATGCAAGTAAAGAATAAGTATCTTCTAAGTATCCTTCATAGAAGATGACAACAGTAGCATTGTTTCTTTGTCTGATACATGTTCCTAATGTAAGGTAACTGAATTTCATCAGTTTCAAGTGCTAGTCAAGAATTTGCGGGCTTAGTTTGGCACATGATTGAGTGCTCTAGTAGCCTGGGACTGTTAACAAGGTAGTAGTGCTGTGCTGGTGTGATACTAAGGAGGGAAGAGGGAAAATTTACAGATTAGTTGGTCACTGCTATGATGGCAACTCAAATCACAACTGGTGCTGGAGTAAATAATAAAGAAGTAAGTAGATGTCCACAGTGGGCGCAGTGAAGGGCACAGGATCTTTCAAGATGTCAGCTACATCTCCTTTATTCTTTAACTGCCTACAGACTAATAAGGACTGTGATGTCTTTAAAAGTTTATGGGCAGCTTTGGCCTTTGGAGATCTTCTAGTAGCTAAGGATCAGCAGAGCACAGTGCTGTTCATCCACACCCTCTGCAATGAGGGTATGTTTAGACTGCGTTTGCTGCTGTGTCTGCAGTCCTTGAGCTTGCTTTAAACTAGATAGACTGGGGCAACTGGTAGTCTTGATGGAATGAAGACATTCTGACAGAGCACTGGATTCAGCCCATCCTCTTTCAGGCTTGTTCTAAATAGTTTAAGACTGATGAAAACTAAAATGTTTTTCTGCAGTACAAAGAGTGAGAAGTCTTGAATAATGTTTGCATGGGTTATATTTATTTCGTAGGTGCCTCGCAGGTTATAATGGTGAGAGGTGTGAACATTTAACACTAAATTCGTATGCGCACAATTCTTATGAACGCTACATTGCTGTGGGAATTGGTATGGGAATACTGATGAGTGGGATACTTGCTATCATCTACTGCTACGTAAGAAAGAGGTATGGGAGATATGCAATCTTCTAATCACATTAATCTGAATTGTACTGGGCAGGAAGTAACAGCGTGTGGAATTTTGAGGGCATGGGGAGTGTGTTCTTGCCTGTTGCTGATCTGTGGTGTGATCTTCAAGGAACTGACATCCTCCCTCTGTTTTCCATCTGCCAGTTGGGTCTAAAGTCATCTTCATTGGGGCTGCCTAAATGAGCTGGGTGACAACAGACACCTGATTCAGGTTCTGTTCACAGTGCTGTGGTTTTAGGTTGGTCTGATTAACATCACGTGATGTTGTCTGTTTTAGATGCAGAAAATTGAAATCCCCCTACAGTGTCTGCATGGGCGAGACAGCACTGTGAAGATGTGGCACTGGGACACTTCCCAATTTGCCTGTAAAGGAGAGGAAGTCCTGCTGGGAAGCCCGCCACGTGCCCTCTGGCAGATACCCCAGCCTTGCTGATGGGAGGGCATGAAGTGAAGGACAGGGCAAGTACATGAAAGGAACTCCTGCAGGACTGATGGGCTCCGTTCACATGTGAAGACTTCCTCCTTCATAGAGGTTGCTAGATGACCAGGTCCAAAAAGCTAAGGATACTTGCAGCCGTCAACGATCTCCTGTGGGTGATATTTACTGAGGCGAGGACTTCTTGGTTTTAGCTGTTTTCAGTCATTTCAAGCCCTGGTACAGTGTTCTGCTCTGGCTTTCTCTGTTTGGTTGGGGTTTTTGTTTGTTGTTATTTTTTTAGTCCCCTTCTTTTCTCCTCCTGTGGAGGAAAAGCACAATCCATCTCACCGTGGAGATGGATTCTGAACCTCATGTGCGGACAAGACACTGTTTAGGTTCTGATTTCAGTGTCTGCTGCCTATGTGTGTGGATAAACAGGCCCTTTTCCAACACAGCAGATACCTTTAGTGTACTAAACAAAGTTTAGGCTTCTGCTGCCATCAAGGACAGAACCATAAAGTGCTTCGGACTGTGCAAAATGGATGGCTCTCAAAAGCTTACTTCAACTTAGGAATAAAGAATAAGCACTTTTGGGAAAATCAGGTCATGACCTCTGGGCATGGCAAGTTCTTACGATTTTCACAAGCAGAGGATTTGGGCATCTTTGTCAAAATGGATTATTGAGGGTGCTCGTGGCAAAGAACTTTTCCTTATCATCATATAACAGTTCATCGCATCTTCAGACAGAACATGACCTTGCTGCACGCTGATTTCAGCACAAGACTTCAGCTGGTAGAGAAGCTGAAATGTTGTTGTTTAATTTCAGTAGGGCTTTGCCTAGGAAACAGACTCTCTTCCTTCTGTTTTCACACTGTAGGCACAATGTGACCACTCAAATAAGAAACAAAAGGGGATTTTGTTCCACCCTGGACAAAGAGATTATGCATCAGATGCTTAGTTTTCTGAGTCTTGTTTGCAAAGGATTGCAAAGGTAGCAAGATTTTTTTTTTTTTTTTTGAGGACAAAGGAAGAAAATTGGTTCTGAGACTGTGGACTATTTGTGACTTCTCAGTGACAGTTGGAGTGTTTGCCAAGTGCTGATGAGATTGGGAGATGGATCTAAGAGATGTTCATTTTAGGTGTTGCATGTTTTACATGCATCTGCTGTGCTTAGTCATCTGTTAGAAAAACACAGGTACTTTGTGATTGTATGGGATGATCCAGGCTCCTAAATTGAGGTGCCCTGCTGGAATGCTCAATCTCTTTGTAATGTGAGTTAATTTTCACAATAGGATGCACGTCATGTGTTGAAAAAAACCTGTGTATTTGTGAGACTACAATTGATAATGCTGAAATGTGTATGAAAGGCTGGGGTTTGAAAGGCACTTGAGTGGCCTGATGTTCAGTGGGCTGCTCATACAGGGGATCTGGTCAGTAGCTGAGTCATCTTGGTTCTCCATTTGATACCAATAAATAAAACAACACATCACATGCTGCTTTATTGGAATCACCATGCAACAGACTGGAGCAAGTGCCGTGTGCGTACACAAAAAGGATTGGTGAGGAACTGGATGGAGAGAGGCACCAGTCCTTTCCTCTATACATTGACGTGGGCCTTTTGTAAGAGGCATTGAGCTGATTTTCCAACTTTCAGCCTTTGCTTTCTTCATCTCCAGTTAAATCTTCAAATTTCTGTATTGTTTGCACCTTTCTATTCTTCTGACCTTCTTTTAATATCCACTGAGACAACTTCTCTTGATTTGCAAGTCAGCTTTCGGTAGATGCACTAATGTTTTCTGTCATGTGTAGTGAGAGTGTAATTACAATCTGTGTATCCACATGCAGACATATGAAAAATCTCCTTCACCCCTTGCACACACTGAATAGACTGAACAGAAATACTAACTAGACTCATGCATGTCATCAGGAAAACACCGGCTTCTCATTAGTCTTGGAGAAAATTTTAGAGCTAGATAGACCAAAGGATGAAAAGCCTCAAAGCTTTTGTCATGTGAGCGAATCTTTATCCAGTGAGTTGTCTTTTCCTGCACAATCATTGTGAGTGTTGCATATCGCTTCCAGAAGACCAACCCTTCTGCAGCACAGAGGCTGTGTCTTGGAGCAGGCACACAGTAATACAACATGCTTAGGGTGTCATGTGGTTGTTAAAGGAGTTTTGGAGGAAGGAGTTTGAACCACTGAACTTTAACTTGTCCAGAGAAAGCTGCTGGGGAGAAATGGGTCTTAGAATCATAGTGTAGTTTGAGTTGTAAGGGACCTTCAAAGGTCATCTAGCCCAATACCCTGGAAAGAGCAGGGATATCTTTAATTAAATCAGGTTGCCCAGAGCCACCTCCATCCTAGCCTTGAATGTGTCTAGGGATGGTGTATCCACCACCTCTCTAGGCAACGTGGGACAGTGTTTTACTGCCTCATTGTAAAGAAGTCTTGTGGGGTTGTAACTATTCATGTGTCTTCTGACTGACTTTTTTGACACCTTTTACATACCAGTGGCCAAGCAAGTGCCTTGTGTGTTATGCAAGTGCTTATTGCAGTAAGACACACTGACTCTGTGGTTTTTAATGCCTGGTTAAACATAACTGGAAAGGAAGGTGTATGTCAAGGCAATGGTTTAGCAGGAGATTAAGTAGTGAAATACTGGTTTTCTTTCTAATTTGCTTTCCAGTCCAAGGCAGATTTGAGAGGGCAGCAAGGGAAAGTTTGCTGAGTTTTTTCTGCTAGTGGAAGCCAGAGGGACTCTTCGTCAGGGAATGTAGCAATAGGACAATGGGTGATGGGTTTAAACTGAAACAGAGGAAGTTCAGGTTAGGTATAAGGAAGAAGTTCCTTACTGTGAGGGTGGTGAGGCACTGGAACAGGATGCCCAGAGAACTGGTAAATGCTCCATCCCTGGCAGTGTTCAAGGCCAGGCTGGACAGAGCCTTGGGTGACATGGTCTAGTGTGAGTCATCTCTGCCCATGGCAGGGGATTATAACTGGATGATAAGTTCATTTCCATTCCTGACTATTTTACAATTCTGTCAAAAGCTCAAGAATGAAATACCAAATGAGCATGTGCCATGCAGAATGAGATTTTGTATAAGGGCAGAATGAGAATAAAACAGAATGACAAAGACTGGAAGAAAAAGAAGGTTTCTGCTTTATGTTAGTTTTCTTTCTCCAAGTGGTATTTGAGGGTTCCAGAAAAGGGTTCCTCAACACCAAGGCTTCTTTGACAGTCAAGGCTGATGGCACTGACAGAGACAGCAGCTTTCTCCATCAGTTTGCAGTGTTCACAGGCTGCAGCCCATGTTGAGAAGAATATTGTCATTGCCGTTTTAAGGCATTTCTTCAGGCCCAAGCTGTGTTTGAGGCATCACTGCAGGAATGAATCAGTCTGCTGCTAGAGGCAGTGACCTGGCTGAGGAAGTCTGCGTTGCCTCAGATCACTTTGTGTAGTCAGCCACTGCACCCTGCCTTGATAAGTGACAGATGCTACTGGGCTAGGATGGTGTGTTGCTGCTTACGGGGCTGAATTTCCTGCAGAACTGGCCTGTCAGAAGATCAGGATCATCTTTCCTGGCTCATTTATCAGGCTCAGACTCCTTCTGTAATGGCATAATTAACAAGACTTGTAAGCTTCTGCTTCCTATTAGCCGCATGTATCAAAAACTTGTCATTTCAGGAGGAGACCCTCTGTGGCTTTTAGGCAGTCTTGCATTAGCTTGGTTGGGGCACCAGCTTGGCAGGGCGAGGAGAGAGATGTTCAAGACTGGGACTTGCCTTTCTGAAGGACAGGGCACTTGCCCTGTGTATGATCCTGGCCAGTAGAACCACACTGCAGCTGTAGTCACCATGCAGGTGTACCTGGTTGCTCGTGCTTGGCTGAGACTTGAATACCTCCCCTGGATTCAGCACCCATTTTGGATTGAAGCATGTGGGTGGCCTGCAGTTTACCTGATACCAACAAGGTCTGTTTAAAAGGACGAGGTGCAAGCCTGTGGAAGAGAATGCTGTCCTTTCAAAGCACTGCTTTTAATGTTGGAAGGAAGTACAAGGAAGTGTGTTGATGGCTAATATTCTAATTACATGGTGTCCTTGTCCTGCCTGTCTTGACAGGGTGAACTGTTGTTTAACGGTGGTGCCCATGGTCACAAATGGCTGATTCAGTGATCTGAGTTGCAAGGGCATGGGACCAGCTAGTCTGATAGCCAGCCAGCCACTGCAGAGAAGGTCTTAGAGGCCTGGTGGCAGGTAGGTAGGAGAGGGTTTTTCTTCAGAGGTTTCCTCTTATTCTCTATAAACAAGAGTATGTTTTGCATAAGAATGCAGCAGGGTTTCTGGTCCTTCCCATGTGCTGTGGCAACCCAGCTTCATTTGGTGCACAGTCAAAGGAAAAAAAATGGATTGATGCTTGTGTGCCTTGCACAGGGCTCACTGGCATATGGTCTGAGTGGAAGTAGTGATTTGTGTCCAAAGAAACTGTTGTGAAGCTGGTTATGTGGCAAGTGCCTCTGGGCTTTAAGCAAGAAAAACCCCAACCAACCAACCAAAACCAAAAAGCAACACACCCCCCACCCAAAGCATATGGCCTGCAGCAAAACTGTATAGCTTTGACAGCATTTATACCTATTAAATAAGGCATTTTGCCATTGCAGATAAATAACTTGAATCATAGAATCATAGAACGTTTTGGGTTGGAGAGGACCTTAACATCATCCAGTTCCAACCCCTTGCCATGGGCAGGGACACCTTGCACTAAACCATGTCGCCTAAGGCTCTGTCCAGCCTGGCCTTGAACACTGCCAGGGATGGAGCATTTACCAGTTCTTTGTGCAACCTGTTCTAGTGCCTCACCACCCTCACAGTAAAGAACTTCTTCCTTAGATCTAACCTGAAGGCTACATTCAATCCCCTCCAGCCTGTTACAGATAGGGTCTTTGATAGCCCTGCTTGTTTCAGTAGCTCCTGGCATGGAGCGAAACATCTTCATGGCAGTGTGGCAGCTGGATCCAGCCTCCAGGAACAGAAGCATGAAAAATGAAGAGGGGAAACACTCTGGTTATTGCTTGTGTTTCAGGGTGTCACTTTGGTAGCCCAAAGGTACCAGTGAGTAACTTAACCTGCTGGCAGACTAAAAGCGCTGCTTGCACAGTTCAGTGCTCTGATGACATCAGCAGTGATGTGTGGCTGCTCGTAAGTGTTCTGTCATTAGCCTTGCTCCAAAGCGGGAAATGCCTGTAGAGGTCCCTGTTGTTCTGTAAATGCCAGAAACCATCTGGGACTCTCTTTGTGACCCAGTTAACAAACAAACCGGAGGAAAAAAAAAACAGTGCAGGTACTCATTAAAAGCTCAGTGTAAGTAGTCTTTAATTATCATGACAGCAATAAAATCTTGTACTATGACTTAACTTTGGGCTGCGCTGACTCTCGCTGAATGGAGCGAGAGCAGGCTGTGTCAGAAGCAGCTCTTGTTGAGCTGTAGGTGTCACAGCACAGCTTACCACCACTGCCTTGTGCAGAAGAGGGAGATTGTTGTGCTATGGCTGGGAGCCCTGTTAGGGCACAGCCCTTGTGCTGGTTGCTGGGCAGAGGAAGTTCAGGTTAGCTGTAAGGAAGAAGTTCTTTACTGTGAGGGTGGTGAGGCACTGGCACAGGTTGACCAAAGGGGTGAATGCTCTATCCCTGGCAGTGTTCAAGGCCAGGATGGACAGAGCCTTGGGCAACATGGTCTAGTGTGAGGCATCCCTGCCCATTGCAGGGAGTGGGAGCTGGATAATCTTAAGAACCTTTTCCAACCCAAACCTTTCTGTGATTCTAAGATCACGCTCTTATGTGGCTGCTAGTTTTACAACTTGAGGCTGTTGTCTCGGTTCTAGCTGAGACTGTATGTTATCCCACTGCCTGTGTGGACAGGCTACCCTAAATGGGAGATTAGGTAACTGCAGGAGACAAGGTGGATGCTTCCCTTCTGAGAGGCTAGTTGAAATGGTACAGGAAGAAATAGAGGCATGGCAAAGGTCTAGTTGCTTTGTCTGGGTTGCATGAAGCTAGACATTGATGTAGACACCCCAGCCTTTGCTCTGTCCATCTGGGGTTGAGGTGAGTGTTTCTCTCCTGTTTGCAGACCAACTTTTGCCTTTATATTTAAGGGAAGCAGCAGAGGCCTAAGGCCTGGGAAGAGCCAAGATGCTGTTTGATGGGTTTAGAGGACATCTTGTTAGTTGAGGATAGAGTTGGTACCACCAAAGTCTGAATATTTTTATCCACCTTGCTGGGGCTTCAAATTGATAAGTGTTTACATGGAAAAGGAAGACAAAATGTGAGCAGTAAATGATGCACAAAAATAAGTGTAGTGCTCTGAAGACTTTTGTCAGGGAGACTTCCCTGTAACTGATTTTTAAGGATTAGTCAGGTCCATGTCCTGCTATCAAAGCCATGTAGAAGCAGCAGTTCATGTCACAATATAGAGGCTGTTGTATTGCTGGTCTGAACCAGTAGTTTGGTTGTTGAGTTCAATTAAAATTCTTTCAAAAAAAAAAAAAAAACCCAGAACAAAAATAAACAGAAAATTTCACAAGCAAATGAGGGTAAAAACTGGTTTAAATGCTCATTTGCTGGAGCAATTCAAGATGAACTAAATCTGGGAGTCAAGCCATGTCTTGCATAGCCTTTTGGGGGGAATTTTCTGTATGATAGTTTGGGACTTTTTTGCTTTATTAGGGAATTAAGGCCTCTTGTGAAATAGAGCTGTAGCTCTGGGTTTAGTTTTCCAACTCATAATGATCAGAGGTATTAAAATGCAAGGTCTGACATTGAGTCACTTAAGCACTAATTTTCAATGATAACTTCATGTTGAATTTCTCTTGTGAATGGTGGCAAACAAGTTTCCTTGCAAAGATTCCCTAGTGACGTTTCCTTTAGCAGTATTTTCTTCTTTAATAAGCAAAAGTGCAGTTTGCTGTGATTTGAATACATGGTGCTTAAACATCAGGTGATTTCCTGGTCGTGTCTGACCCCCACGCATTACGGTGTCATTGCCGTTGGCTGATCAGAGG
Source organism: Forpus xanthops (assembly GCA_032466535.1). Classification (NCBI taxonomy): domain Eukaryota; kingdom Metazoa; phylum Chordata; class Aves; order Psittaciformes; family Psittacidae; genus Forpus; species Forpus xanthops. The sequence continues at coordinate 31,876 of JASSUY010033114.1, forward strand.
GGATCTGATGGAGAGCCAGACTGATGTGACCTATGGACTAGGCAGGACATGTCTGTGAGCCCAGACTTGGGTGCCTAAACCTACTGCCTTAGAATTAAACTGCTTCCGGAAGCCCAGGCTTTGGAGTAGCTGTTGCTAGTGGCATCATTGATCTACCATCACTTTCAGCTTCTCAAGGCAAGGAGACACTTTGTGACCAAGTGGTGGTGTTGTTAGAACTTTGTCACTCTATGATATGGGTTATGCTCTTTGCTTTTTTTCAGGTGGTTTTTCAGGGTTTTTTTTTTTGTTTGTTTGGGGAGGGGGAATGCAAGAATCCTTCCTCTGTCTTCCATGATCGAGGCTGGTGTGCAAAGATATTTCTATCTGACAAAAGCATAACCAACATTGAGACATGAGAGTACAGAGCCATGCTTTGCAAGAGCATCTGACTAACTCAGGCAAAGCTAATTTGTTTGACATCATTTCTGTCTCTGCCTGTATCCCATTGTTATGGCAAATCCTGTGATGAACCACATTTTATTGACTCCTGCCGGCTGTTTGACAGGGCCCAGCAGCAGATTTGACTCTGAGCACTGTTCCAGGAAGCTGGCTTAATAGATGCTAACACAGAATTGAAAGACTGCGAGGCAACATACAGGCTTCAAAGGTCACTGTGACAGCTTTATGTAACAGGGAAGACATGAGCACCTTGGTGCATCTCTGCTTTGTCAGCCATGGGGGTGGGCAAGGCAGGTCACAGCAGGCAGGGACAGTGAGGTGGCACCTTGAGTCACAGGCCATGCCCTGTAGCCAGAACATACAGTATTTGGCGAAAAGTTTTGTGTCTTTTCCCCTCTTTTCTAGGCTACAGCATTGCCTGTTTACATGTGTTCAGTGGAGGCATGCTGTTGAGGAAAAGAAACACAAGGAAGGCCCCCAGGTGGACCTCTCACTACAAGATAGATATTGAGGTGCTGGAGCAGGTCCAGAGAAGGGCAATGGAGCTGGTGAAGTCTGAAGCACAAGTCTGATGAGGAACAGATGGGGAACCTGGGAGGATTTAGTCTGGAGAAGAGAAAGCTCAGGGGACCTTATCACTCTACAGCTCCCTGAAAGGAGATTGTAGTGAGATGGGATCGGCATCTTCTCCAACTAACAAGTGATGGGACAAGAGGTAACAGCATCAAACTGTGCAGGGAAGGTTTAGATTAGATATTAGGAACAATTTCTTCACTGAGAGGGTGTTTAGGCATTGGAACAGGCTGCCCAGGGAATGGTGGAATCACCATCTGTGGAACTGTTCACAAACTGTAGACAAGGCCCTTAGTGACATTGTTTAGTGGTGGTCTTGGCAGTGCTGGGGGAAAGTTTGGACTCAATGATCTTAAAGGTCTTTTCCAACCTGGTTGATTCTGTGGTGCAGTGATTCTAAGTGGCCTCATCTGTGTTTGTGGCTTTTGGAAACTCTTGGTGTCTAAAGTGTAAGTATGTTGATACAAGTGTTTGTAGGTTTGGCACAATGTTTGGTGGACTTTGGCAGCTTAATCTAAGTTTGACAAGCTGGGATTTATCATTGTACATGTGGGAAGAGGAGGGAAAGGAGCTCTTGGTGAGGGTGAGAAGGCAGATGCGCAGCTTCACTTCAGACACTGTGCCTACCCTGGTCAAGTGAAGAGGATTTATGTATGTGTTGCTCCCATCCTTGGCTGCTTTCAGTGACTACAGCCTTATTGTGGTTAATAATGTTGGTCTCAGTGCTGAGGATTTCCTTAGCAATCGATAGTGCAGGACTAGAAGAATAGGCACCCTGGTTTTATGCTGTTATTTTTGTTATCCAGCAAGGGAAATAACTGAATGCACAATTCCCATGGGATTAGGCTGTTGGGACCTAATCTTTCTGTTCAACTTGAGATCAGACTTAGGTCTACACACAAGCAAGTCCTTTGCTACCTGATGGCTATAACCGAGTGTGGCTGTGAAACCTTCAAATAGGAGTTTCTGCTAATTCTCTTGCTGCCTTATTCTCAGAGGCACAGAACTGAGAATTTCAGAATGCTTGTGAACAAGAGGTGGAGACCAGTTGAGTCTGGCAAAAGGGCACTATGCTTAATGAACCTGTAAAATCAGTCACTCAGAACTTGACCCTATAAAACAAGTCAAAAGAAAAAAAGATTATTTAAAAGCAAAACAAAGTTCAAGACCCTAAACTGGGTTTGGGGACAGTTGACTAGTTCCATGAATGGCACAGTGAGTCCTGTTGAAAGTCACAAAAGATGCGTATCTCCCTGCTCTGTTTCACCTGTGAGCTGATTTCCTGTGTATGCTTTTACAGTGGAACAGCTCATTGTACCTCCTGTGTGAGCATGTGTGGCTTGGTTAATATGCCCAAAACAACAGCTCCTAACTTGCCTTCTGTATTGTGGACCCCCATTGAGTGAACACAGGTGCCAGCAGTGGATCTGACTTTGGTCCTTGTGGTACAAACTGTTGTTTCAGTAGTTGAAAGTAAGTAGAAGGAGATGATCCTATCCCTCTACTTTGCTCTCCTGAGACCCCATTTTGGAGCACTGTGTGCAGAAGGACATGAAGCTGTTCGAGCAAGTCCAGAAGAAGCCACAAGGATGATCAAGGGCTGGAGCACCTCCCATACAAAGGCTGAGAAAGTTGGGGCTGTTCAGCCTGGAGAATTGAACCTGCATGGGGACCTCAGAGCAGCCTTCCAGTATCTGAAAGGGGGTCTACAAGGATGCTGGAGAGAGATTCTTCGTCAGGAACTGTAGAGATAGAACAAGCGGTGACGATTTCAAACTGAAACAGGGGAAGTTCAGGTTAGATATAAGGAAGAAGTTCTTTACTATGAGGGTGGTGAGACACTGGCAGAGGTTGCCCAAAGAAGTAGTGAATGCTGCGACCTTGTCAGTGTTCAAGGCCAGGTTGGACAGAGCCTTGGGTGACATGGTTTAGTGTGACTGTGGCAGGGGGCTGGAACTAGATGATCGCAAGGTCCCTTCCAGCCCAAATCATTCTATGATTCTACAATGGGCTGCTGCTGTAAAGGATGTGGTTGAACAAGGGCATATCTGGCTTTGCTGTGGCAGCCAAGAAGGCAGATATTGAGTCACATCCCAGCAATGCCTGTGACTGTGTGTTCTCCTAATAGGATATCACTTGCATGAGCACCTGTGTGGGTCCAACAACTGGAGGTTAAAGCATGGGTTTTTTCCTGCTTTCCAGCTAAAAGTAGATTTATAGCTCTCACTGCCCATGGATGACTTTTATAGTGTCTGGGCTCACCAACGTGAACAGGCACCATGAAATCCCAGCAGGACTCCCAAGGAGCTGAAAGACTGGATATTCTCTTGCCCTTCCCTTTGCCTTGGTAACACTTCTCTTGACCTTTTTGGTGGCACGTTTACAACTTCTCATATTCAAATACATCTGAAAATTCTTCCTCGGGCACTTTTCAACCATCTCCTGAATTCCTTCCTCCTTTACTAACTACTTTTTCATCAAGATTACAGCAGTAAAAAAATGTTCTCTATGGGCTAGGTGCTCTCCTGTGCATGAAAAATGTATGTAGGAGCCAAGAAACACCAGGAGTTTCTTCCTGATTGTTCCCAAGAAGAATGAGTGACACAGGTGAACATAACCTTGCTGTGACACATGTGCTCTGAGTCCTGCACAGAAATGGCCATGACCTCAAAGCAACAGTAAGGAGTTTTGGGGTAGGTGGGCAGAGTTTTGTGGCCCTTCACATTCCTCTCTGGCCCTTTCCTCTGGTCCAGGATGGTTGATGGTTCCTATCAGGTTCAGTCTTCCTGGCCTCCCCAAAGTGGGTGTCCCGTCCTCCCACCAAGAGTGAGTATCTTAGTGCAGAAAGAAGCCGTGTAAGTTTACTCTTGTGCAGAAGCTGTTCCACTGAATGAGGCATAGGGGAGAGCTGCAAAGTAGCATTTTAACCCCATTTCTGAGTTTTCCCAAGGGCTGAGTTGCACCCTGCTGAGAAAAAAACTGCAAGAGGTCTTACGGAATTGGAAGGAAAGATGGAGCCTTCTGTCCTTGTTTTCCATTCCTATTAGGTTATGTTTGTGCTGGTTTGACCACCTCAATTCATTTAGAAGATGCCCCTGTATGGAGTATCCTATAACCTTGTCCAATACACTCTTGTAATTCAGGTGCTGCATTAAAAACTGCAGCCTGGGAGGACTTTAAAGGGGGGTTGAAAATTGTTCCAAGGAGTGTTCATTTGATTGTGCTTTGAAATATTGAGTATTTGTGAAATGTTGGAATTGAATGCTTCCACTGTAGGCTTTTCAGGAGAATTAATCATAAAGCAGGGATTTGGGATTTTCCCAATTAGCTCTGGCCTAACTCCAGCTCTGCTGCAGGCTACAGTGAAACATCTGTTGAGTTCAGCGGATGCAGACTTAGGCTCCTTGCACCAGTGGAGTCCTTGGGCATTTAGATGTTTGTCTTGTGAGTGCTGTGGGTTTCCTAAAGGCTCCCATTTGTTTATGGTGTTTTCTTTAGCAAGAAGTACCCTGATATGTAAGAAGAGTAACGTAAGAGGTACAAGGCAATGTGCTATTCACTAACAGCAGCTCAGAATTATAAGTGTACTTTGCATATTACTAGAAGGGAAAAAAAACCGCCCTGGGTGGAGAAGAAAACTTGGTGACACTTGACTGTATATGGGCAGAGTTTGGTTAAAGCCTGTTGAAATCCCAGGCGTTTTTCCATCAACTTTATTAGGCTTTGGAGCAGCCCGAATTAACATTGTCCACTTTAAGCAGTGACTTCTACAGTGACACCTCACAGTGGTGGGAATTTGACTTTGTGTATTTTCACAAGGTTTTGGTATCAGCCATCCATCAGTCCTTCATGTCCACCTCTTGAGGACTGATTTTCCATAAGTGAAGTGAATTAAAATGAGAGTTCTCTTCTTCAGTATGCCTAGTTGTATCTGTTTGGATTGAAAGGAAGCATGACACAAGTATGAGCCAAATCCCTTTGTCTTCAAAAGCTTTGACTACATTTAGGAATGAGCAAATAACAAAGCAATGCTCATACTTCCTTCAGCACTTCAGCTGTGTGCTGCCACATGCAGAATTCCTGCTATGCAAAATGTATTTTCTGTGATCAGTGTCTAGTTGACGTGGAAGTAGATAATCAAATGTTGAGAAAGGTGCCCTGTGTGTATGATAAGACATCACTGTCTTTAATTTGCATACCGTACCTTGTTCTGAGGCTCTAACTTTGATTTCAGGTGTTTGAGCAGCAAGGTTCTCACAAAAATAATCTTTGTTATCATAAAATTGGGTTTGGTGCAGATCAGGACATGTAGAGAAAGCCCTGCAGAAAACATCCCATTTCATAGAATCATAGAATAGTTAGGGTTGGAAAGGACCTTAAGATCATCGAGTTCCAACCCCCCTGCCAGGGACAGGAACACCTTGCACTAAACTATGTCACCCAGGGCTCTATCCAGCCTGACCTTGAACATCACCAGGGATGGAGCATTCACAGCTTTCCTAGGCAACCCATTCCAGTGCCTCACCACCCTCACATTAAAGAACTTCTTCCTTATATCCAATCTAAACTTGCCCTTGAATGAACTCAGTTAGAGAAAAACTAAAACCAAACCAGCAAACCCCAACTCCAGCTGTGTGGGGAGAGTTGGATCCATGTGCCCGTGAAGCCCTGTATGAGTGTTGGGAGAGGGAGCTCTGCCACAGCACAGTGGTAGGTCTCTCTGCAAAAAGATGCAGATCTGGGCCTGCACAGTCTTCTGTAGTTTGGTCCTTTCCACAGGTTAAATTCCCCCCCCAGGTATATGGTCTTATGCGGAATGCAAAAATGATAATGGAAATAATACAAAATCACAGTTCAGCAGAAATCCCAGCAAAGCTTTCCATATATCATGAGGAATTCAGTGATACAAAATAAACGTGCATTACTTCAGGAGGGCCGCTAGTTCAGGAGCTTGAGCTCAAACAGGGTCTTGTCTCAAACTGCAGGCTTAAGACATGACTACAACTTGATTTGGCCTCTGCCAGTGAAGCACCAAAGGGAGAAAAGCATGGGTTGATCTGCCAAGACCCCCATGCACAGGATCAAACATGTCCCAACTTGTAGAGTTAATAGGCCCAAGGGACAGAGTGATCCCTTGTTTGAGTATAATGACATGACATTTTTGTCACTCTTAAATCTCTTGCCTTAAATTTCCATTCTCCCACAGTGTGGATCAGAGCTGCAGTATCAGAGTAAGGAGTCAGGGAGGCAGATGGCACTACTCCGACTCACCAGCCACAGAGGAAGCCATGTGTGAAAAGGCTCTGTGATCTGGATCATGGAAGATGCTGGTCCAAGCCTTTATCTCTGCTCATGCATTTGGTGAGTTGCAGACACTGCATGTGCCTTCATGCTGCCACCAGGGAAGTATCAGATTAGCCACAGGGATGTGATGGGGGTTAAGGTGTTTAATAGGTGCAGAGGGTGGTAAACCAATACCTAGTCCTTAAATAACACTTTGCATCTGTAGGTGGAAAACCAGTATCACCCTCAGCATGTATTTTGGGAGAAGCAGGCAGCTGAAATCATACAGAGACTCCCCTGGCCCAGCACACTGAAGATAAAACAGAGGCTTTTCTTTCTGCTTTTGCTTTTGCTGCTTGCCTCCTTGCCATCCATAAACAACTTGGGGGGAGGGGGGAGTTTCGTGTGTTACTAATTTTAATAAAGTGGTTTTAGGAATGCTTTGCCTCTGATGCTTTTATAACATACACTAATAGAGGGTTTTGGCAAGAGCAGTAAAGCAAATTGCTCCCACCCTCCTTTAGCATGCTGTAAGCAGTTGTCTATCCCAGCAGCCACGTGACTGAGAGTCTGAATACGGTGTGGTGCCTGGTGAGCTGGGAATGCCCTCGTGAAACACCCCAGCCTCTGTGTCCATCATGGATCTACCAGCCTCTGCCCTCCCATCCTCCCTTTGCCCATGATCTTTGCCAATTTGCACAGTTCTCCTTAACTGCTGCTGTTTGAGCAGCTGGGGGATGTTCTGACACTGGGGTTGCACTTCCTTGCACCGTGGTTGCCTCTAAGCCTTCATTTCCTTTGTTTTTGAGGGCTTGCATCAGACTTTCAGGCACTATTGAACAAAGATATTTCTGTTTATCTGCCTACCTGGTAAGGGAAAGGTAAGCGAATTTTTGCTTTAAATGCCTCTCATATCTCCCCGAGGGCATTTAGTTATCTCATTCCTTAGCTGTAGACACACTTGCAGTTGGTGTAAGTTACAGTTTCCTCCTGCTTTATCTGCAGAGCAATCTGAAGCCCAGCTGAGTTCATAGTGCAGTACAGTCATTTACGTTAGAACAAGTAGCATCAGGACTTCCCAACACTGCCTTTTCCTCATGGTTTTAAATTAAAGTTTATGAGGGTTTCATTCACAGGGAACACGTTTCACAAATGCAGTTGTCTGTGTTCAGGTGTGGTAATGATGGGTTTGGGGTGTGAACAGGCCCAATGTTTTCCACTTGTGGTGGCAGCAGGAGTGACACCATAGCATTATGTATGTACCTAACATGGGTACAGCCAGGGCAGCTCTTGCAGACAGAGTAAAGGCTGCTCAGTGTGTCAAGAGCAGCATCTCCTGCCCTATCCTTTTCCGCAAGAAACTGGCATAGGAGAGGAGGAGAAGAAAATGGGGTCCTGCCTAAGAAGGTTTTGGTAACACTGGCCCCACTGAGATTATTGTGAGAATGAGGCCGACATGAGGCATGTTCCAGTTTTTTCTTGCTTGTGACACAGCATATGACTCATGTCCTTTTTACCGAAGTCTGGGAGTGTGTATGCAGGGGGAGGAGATGCAGAATGGGAAGGTCACAAAGCATAGGAAAGTTTATCTAAGTCTCCCAGGAGTAGTTTGGAACGAGATGATCTTTAAAGTCCCTTCCAACACAAACTATTCTATGATTCTAAGTCCAGTGCCTTGTTCTGATATCTCCTGAGGACTCTTGGGAAGAAAAATCATTACAAGGCCACCACATGCCAATGTGTGTTTTGTGCCGTGTAGTCTGAGCTTTTTGCGCTGCCATTCTGCCCAGTTACTGTTCAAGATGGTGATCAGGCAAAGCAGCAAATGAGCATGATGGCTGTAGGGGACTGGATATGGGAGATGGGAAAGGATGGAAATGTGCTGGTGACAGGAAGACATTGTCTGGGAGATGAGCAATGCAGAATCCACCTGGGAGCAAGGGGAAGAGAAAAGTTTTAGAGTGGGCCCAGCTACTTAGCCAATGAGGATTGCTACCTGTCACACATGCCGCTAGAGGAGTGGGCTGGGGAAATACAGCCGCAATTGAGGGACAGAGACATAGCTGTCATGGCCCTTCTGAAGAGGCCAACATAGTAAGATGTGCCCTCTTTACTTTCAGAATCATCTTCAGTGAGGACAGTAAGCTGGACTGGCTCAGACAGACAGCTTTTACTGTAGTGCACAGCTTGACTGAGTATGTGTGTGGGAGATAGCACCTTTGATAGAAGGCTGTGTGTGTTTTATGGTCGAGGATATGACAGAGATAGGGATATAGGAGCTGGGGGAAGCCAGCTTGACTCAGAGAAGCATTAACATATATGGGGACAGTGTTAGGATCTGTGTAATGTGCAGACCCGAGGGGTTTGGTGAAAAACAGCTCTAAACTTCAAAGAGCACCAGATAGCTGCAACAAGATCTCTTTCAGATGTAACATGTTTGAAGACGGCAGCAATATGTGAGGACTCCTTCATCTACCCATACAGTATTTAAGGTTGGGTTAACTATTTTTTCTTGAATGCTTTACTGTCATCTGACCTGATGTTAGTACAGCTGTAGCCTGTAGGAGATAAAGTTCCTTGAGGCAGCTGTTTTGAAGCTAAGGATGTACTGTCAGTCTGCTTTGCACCAGTAGTGGGTTATTCCCATGTGGATTAGGAGTGACACATCTGATGCTTCTACTTCTCCTGCATCAAGGGTTCTTCCTTTTGGTCTTTTTTTTTTGCTTCCAAGCTGGAGCTTCCCTCTGTGCAAAGTCCACTCCTCCAGCCCACAGATCTAGCTCTCTCTAGTCAGCTAAGTATGTGCTAGCCAGGGTAGGTGTGCATTGCTTTTAATACAGTGTTTACCTTAGAGGGAACTTTTGGCTTATCTGTAACTCTGCTGAGAAGGTATGTCCTGAGGTGAACTGCTCAAATATGAGGCTTTAGTTTTAAGACTTCTTTTGGAACGGTATTTTTAGATTTGTAGCAGGAAATCTGCTAATTATTGATCATCAAAACACCTAATTTCACCACACCAAAGGAATACCCAAGAAAATCTTTTATTTTCCTGTGTCTATGTGCATGCGTGTCACTGTCTTAAATCAACTGGAGTGGAAGTTTATATGAAAGGGGAAAAAAACCCAAACTCGACCTCTAGGTGAGATGTAGGAACAAGAATTGAGAGCAGTAGAATTTGCTTTCTCTGCCTGAATGAGAATACACTGCTAAGTTCTTGGTTTATGGAAAGTGCTCACACCAATAATGTTTTATTTCTTTGATTTACCGTTCCCCTACAAACCATCTGTAGAAGCCATGAAGTAGAAGCCTTGGCACATACAATTAGAGGCAAGTGTTGTGGTCAGTGACAGTTGTGCAATGTTTTGAGTGAAGTTGGAGTAGAGAGACTTACTGCAGATGGGCATGCATCAAACTGGTCCATTGTGAGCCTGCAAGTACAGCTGAGGGACATCCAACAGGATATTTGCAAGTTGTTAATATCCTGTTTATGGAAACCCAAGTAAACAATTGAAAGCCATTGCCCAAAGGATGTTATTTGGATCTACGTAAATGACAATTCCAACATTTGCAATGCAGTAGGCCAGCAGCTCTGATGAGATGTAATGTGATCGTCAAAGCTGCCATGAGTTGTCAAATGCACGCAGGACCACGTTGCATAAGAATGCTCTAGGAGAGAGGAGAGAGAAACTTGAATTGAGACCTCTTTTTTAGTTTAGTTAACCCATGTGCCCTATAAAGTAGTTGACTTGGAAAGATGGGAATTTGCTTTGCACACAGTTTTCCTTCCTGGAAATTAGTCTCCCGATTCACGAGCGGGAACATTACAATAACAAAATGGGGAGAAGAATTGAGGAGCTGGGATTGATAGACAAGAGCAGGGTCATGTTCTGCGCGGATTCTGGCATGTTTGACCTCAGACAGGCCATTTCCTGTGTGAACTTAATGTTTTTTTCATTGATGTCAGGCTGGCTGTGTGCTTGGTTTGGGCAGGGTAGGTTAATCTGGGTGTGGAGCTGGAGCACCAGTGTGTTAGGTGTGAAGGGGTGACCTCTGCTGTAGGCATGCTGCAGCTCAGTGGCGAAAACTGTCTCATCCTGAGCATTTAATGGGCAGCCTTTCTTTGGGTTCTCAAATATGTAGTTTTCAGGGATTCCTATTCTTTTTGAAGTTCCTCTGGAGGGACTGACATTATTGAGGAGTTTAGATAGACTCAGAGACCTAACTTGTGTTTGGCAGTTTTGGCTACCTGACCTTATCCCCGGCCCTTTTTGTCATGTAGGAAGAATAGATTCTGGCTGCAGGAGCATTGATCAAGAACTACCTGCCCTAGCTTAGTACTGTTCTTAAATTAATAGCTGACGCCAATCTAATTAAACCCAGCCCTAGCCTTTGTCCTGTCCCACTTGATTTATACGCATGCTCTCTGAGTGTCATGAAGAAAATTTGCATCTCTTAAATAACATCAAGCTGCAGGAACAAGGATGGGGGGTAGATGTGGAGATAATGTGTGGAGGAGTTCTCTATGGATGTGTCTCGGCTGCTGGCTCCTCTGCCCCAGGTCATCCAGATGGTGTCCTCCTGTGCTGGAGCTATCTTTGCCCTTCTTGGCCCCACAGAGGCCCATATCTTTCCCTGGGGATCCCTTTTAGTACCTGTTGTGTGGATAAGCTGGCTAATCTATTTCTTCAGTCCTTGACCTAGGAACCTAGATGTCTGGCTTGGATGCCTGAGGTGATGTTCAGACTATGGCTCGGAGGAGAAGGTGACTAGAAGGTGATTTCACATAGTATTGGTCATTCCCAAATGAAACCCCAGAGGTTTCCGCATACCATGTGATTCATGGTTGGCTCTCGGGATGTGGTGGTACTGAATTCACTGGAGATCAAAGAATATGGAGTTTTATAGCAGGATGGGCCTGGACAGGGAAAGCACAAAATGGGAACATCATGCTGAGTGTTGCAACCCCAAAGCATTCCTGGTCAGCCTCTTTTCTTTCTAGCTGCACCTTAGCAGAGAGGGAGGATGGTATGAAGAACCTGGCTCTGAGCTGATGTGAACCAAGGGAGTACTACAGCTTATTCCTGCTGGAGCTGGGGGGGGAGCTTCACTGTGGACCACAGTGTCCTATTTAGAAATATGAGTATGTTTGTGGTTTAAGCCTAGCCGGTAACTCAGAACCACACAGTCTCTCTCTAACTCCCCCCCTTCCTCCCCACCTGCTCCCAGAGGGATGGGGAGAAGAACTGAAAGAATGTAACTCCCACAGATTGAGATAAGACCAGTCCAGTAACTAAGGTATAACATAAACCACTGCTGCTACCACCAATAGTAATATTGATAAGGGAAATAGCAAGGGAAGAGAATACAACAGCTTACCACCCGCCAACTGATACCCAGCCCGACCCAACAGTGATCTAACCCTTCCGGGTAACTGCCCCCAGTTTATGTAGTTGGCACGATGTGCTGTGGTATGGAATACCTCTTTGGTCAGTTCGGAACAGGTGTCCTGTTTCTGCTTCCTCCCAGCTTCCCCTCCTCCCTGGCAGAGCATGAGACTCAGAAAGCCCTTGGTCGGAGTAAACATTACTGAGCAACAACTGAAAACATCAATGTTATCAGTGTTATTCCCAGGCTGAAAGTCAAAACCACAGTACTGCACCAGCTATTAAGAAGGAGAAAAAGGACTGCTACTGCTGAACCCAGGATAGAGTGTGGTGATGAATTATCAACCATGTTTATAGGTTGCCTGGGGCAGACTGGCTCATCATCTTTGCGTGACAACAGCCAACACAATAAAGGCCTGGTCCTGACAGCCTGTTCTTTTTTTTGGTCACTTCGGTAATAGTAATAATTAACAGTAATTATCAGAACAGTAATGGGAGTGTCCCATAATGCTAGTGGATGGGGGAATTCCACTACGCGCATCTGCTCCCATGCCTAGTGCTAGTTACCAGGCCAAACAAATATACTGTGGACCCATGCCTCTTTCCTAGATTTGCTTTCTGGAACGGATGCTGGCCAAGCTGGTTTCAGGTAGATTGCTGTTTACTCCATCATCCCTAATGACACATCTCTGGTTCGGAGAGTGCCTCAGCTTCTCCTGCAGGTGACAGGTGCCACTGAGTTGCAGCCAAAATGTGGAGTCAGGCTGGCTACAAGACCTGGAGCACAGGGCAGGTCACAGCTCTGCACTGCTTCTCCCTTTCAGCAGGCCATGCACAGTAACACTGAGGCTAGGAAATAGTGTGCAAGTTAGCCTTTCCTCAGTTCCTGCCCTGCTTTTATCCCCTCACCCCCTGCAGCAGTGCAAGGGGCAAAATAGCTTGCCAAAGGGTTGAAGCAACCATAGGTGATGCCTGTGTAACCATGCTGCTGATGCCAGAGTTCTCAAATGGAGCAGGTAGGAGGCAGAGGGCTCAGCTGATCACGTGCGAGCATACGTATTGTGTAGGCTTTAGCACATGCCTTAGCACTTGGCCCTGTTCTTCCCAGGGAAGATCTTCCCTTCCCACTGACTGTGGCACTCATATACGGCATTTCTTCTCCTTTTCTTCCCCATGCTAGCACCAACTTTCCAGAGGGAAGATACAGGAGAGGGGTGGAAGGTCGTGGTAGAGAGCCAGTAGCCAGGACTGACCACTGTGGTGAGTGCCTCCTGAGTCACACCAATCCTCACAGTGGTGGTTCTGTCTGTCATTTCACTGTCCTGTGATGGATGTTGCTGTCTGGGTAGAGCTGTTGAGTCAATGAGCTACGTGGTCAGCCACCCGATCATACCTTCAGTTACACTGGCTACCAGGCAGGGGTCTGAATGCTGCACCCATGTATACACACAGTGAACCATCAGAGAGGGCACTCTTTACATTTGCATGTGTTTGGTCTCTCAGTGGTTGCACTGGAGAATACAAACCCTGTTGAAGAGCTAACTTTATGAGCTCAAAGGAAGTGCTGATAGAACAGCACATAGGACTGATGGGTAAAGGGATGGTGGTCTCCCAGCTTGTTTGCAGCCTGCTATGTGCTGTGGGGAAAACCACTTATCTTCTACCTTGCTCTTTCCCATATTCTTAATAAATCACTTGGAGCAAGGAGAAACAATTCCTAGATACATGGACAGTGATAAGGGAAGGACTTGGTTTCATAACATTCTTTACAAGGGTGCAGATAAAATGCTTGCACAGGTTTATGTAGCAGCAAGTCAAGGCAGAAGCCATGAAAAGACTCCACGGATGAAAAAAGCTCCAAACCCCTTGGAGGCTAAGAAATCACTTAGCATTGAGCACTGAGCTGTAATTAGGAAAGGGAAAACAGTGGCTGAGCATTATGAAGCTCTTCCTGCCAGTGAGATGTGTTAAGCCATTCAGGAGTTGCCCAGGAGAGAGTAGTGGAAATGTTATACTAGGCAGAAGAACGAAGCTTTAAGAACTGTCCCACAGGTGGTAGTGCAGAGTGAATGGGCAGATCTGTCCACCTTGTCATCTTCACCTTCTGAGACATCCCATCAAAATGGACAGGAATTAGCTGTTTGGGTTTGGTGGTGGTTTTATTTTTTTCTTTCCTTTTCAATTTGCTAGTTAATGCTGACCCAAGAAGTTGGCTAAGAGGTGGTTGAATTTGGTGTTGTCCGGTAGCTCTGGCCTCTTGCTGCGTTTACTGAAAGAGACATCAGCTGCTTTCAGCCTTTGGGGTCAGTGTTCTGACCTCTGATAGTTTACAGGAGAGCCTGGTTGTTTAAGAACATCTGACCTAATTCGGCCGTCACATACAGGGCAGATCTGAAACCAAGTTTGGCTTAAGGTGACTTTTTCTTCCCTTTCCTGCAGACTACCTTATCTGTGTAGGCCAGTTAAATGTATTCCCTTCTTAGGGCATTTGTGTTCATGTGCAAGCTCGTGTTTTTTACCACATAAGCTTTTCATTTTTCTGTAGTTCAAACGTGCACACTGTTAAGTGAGCTGTGCTCCAACTAGCTATCTGTTCTTTTGAGAGTACTTCTTGAGGATCTGTCATGCTGTGCAATGAAATCTCACTAGATTTAAAAATGTCTTACACACACTGATGTATGCACTCATGCTGGTCTCAGAAAATGCTGGCAGATTTTCCCAAGGATGTATGAAAATGCTGCTTTTTGTTACTTTGAGTATGTGTGACAGTGCCACGTGCCTCAGTGCTAGACTAAGAATGATTTTCTTCCAGTTTCAAAAATGCTTTCTAACAAAAACATGTTGATTTTGCAAATAGGTCTTCTTGACAGACAAAACCAATGCAGATCCATCCCTGTGATGATAATGCATGAAACTGGAAGCAAGGCCTACAGAAAGCAGCTAAGGTAAGTAGTATTGTTATGTATACCTTTTGTTATGTATAAACACATACATAAAGTGGCTGTGAAGCCATGTATTCTTCTACAGCACATCACCATGAGGAAAAGCATTTTCAAGAACAGAAAAAATGTACGTTTGAGCTGTATTTTCCCCTCTCTAAATCGAAAAGGGTATGTTGTTCCTAGGAAACCCTCTGTCATGAGTGATAGCTAAACTGATAGACAAAGCTCAGTCCATACCCTTGAAATAATCACTGCTACTCTGTCCAAAATGAAGAGAGGAATACTTGCTGCAGTGAAAGAGGATTAAAAGCATAACATGGACTTAAGTTGAGCCTATGTGCTTTGTAAATAAAAGTTCTTTCAAGATGGTCATTAAACCATTGCAAGGTAATAAAAGCAAGCAAGTCTTTTGCACAAGAGGTATTTCCTCATGTTCTTGTTACACATTGTAAAGAGAAAGATCCTGAAATGTCAAAGCATTCTGGGGGCTCCTTGCCTTTGGCTTGACCTGGGTGTGCCAGTTCACCCCAGCTGCAATTGAGGCTACTAGCTGGAGTGCATCCATCATGCTCTGTTGCCCAACCAGTGCTACCTCTTGGCACTGTACAGACACATCCCTCCATTCTCAGATCTGTGGGATGCAATGAACATACCTCACAATGAACCTATGGGTGCAAGAAGGCACTACTCACTTAGAAGAATCTCTTGGAAAACTGGCTCTGAAGGTGTGTACCAACCATATCCAAAGAGGTGGCTCCACATGAAGGAGAGGATGGTGAAAGCTGCAAGCAGAGATGCCAAATGCAGAACCACATACCATGAGGCAAAGAACGCTGCAGAAAGATAAAGATGTGTCTGTGATGCTTGTTTTTCATATATTCAAATCTGAAAGAGGAAATTCCAATGAACTGCTCCAGTTGTGTCAGCGTTACTTGGTATCTGGATACCGGTACAAGACTATAATTAAGTGCTCTCTTTCAGAAGATAAATCATGCAGCAATTTAAGGGTGAAATTAATTATAAAGTGGAAGTTCTACAGTGATGCTGCTTTTTAAGACATCTGCATGCCCACACACAGAAATGCTTTACTAATCATTGCAGTTCCTGTCTTTACTCATTCTGATCCCTGAAAGGGCAGACAATAAAATCCTTAATGAGGGGGATTGGCCCAAATTAAGGAAGCAACTAAACCAGTCATGTGGCATCAGAAAAAGCTGCCATCTTCAACCTTAAAGCAGTGTGCTGATTGTGTGAATAAGCTATAAGCCTAATGCTAGAAGGGGGAAAAGGAGACTCAGAAAAAGATTCCAAACATATTATGTCCCACTTAATTGTGGGGGATGAACTTCTACATCCTGCTTTCACACTGATCTTGATTCTATCTTGCCAACTCTTATATCATTTAGCTAATGTGTAAATGGTGCTGACGTACACTTCTCTAGTGACATGTTGCCTTATTTAATTTCAGCATCTCCACACTTATGTAGGCCTAAGGAAACACTCCCAAAGTAAGAAAGAGTACGATTTGTAAGTGCCAGATCTATTCCAGCTCCCTGAATTTACCTGTTTATTACTCGTAATTGCATTCTGAACATGGAGTTGTAGTATATCATGTTCTGCAGTATCTTCTACAATTAACTTATATCTTATATGACTAACTACTTATAAAATGGAGAAACTATGGTTGCTTGACTAACCAGCTATTAAACTGCACCTTGGTATCAATACTCAGATTCCTTGCTGTGAGACAGGCTTATCAATTCTGCAGTAAATTGTGTGTCACCTTGCCTTTTTGACGACGGAAAGTGATAAGGCAGAGGAAGGTTTTCCTTTAAAAGGAAAAGAAATAACCACCACTGAGTAGGTTGGTTAGACAAAACACACTTGATATTTCAGGCAGATGCATACATTAGGGATATGGGGGTGAAGTATCCCTCTGCTCTCCAGTGATGGGAAGTGCTGAACAAGGCCTTGCCTAGCAGTGACAGTGTGTGAGGTTCAACAAGATATTTAAAAGAAGTTGTTTTAAAAAAATAGCCATAATTAGTCAACTGCTGTCAAGGCAATTAAAGATCTGTTGCTACTCATGCTGTGATGAGGCCAAGGGCAGGAGGGGCAATGCAGGGTTAAGCACCCACTGACCTTAGGACCATCACAAATGGTCCAGGTGTTGACATCCCTGTCAACTGCTGTGACCCTGGCAGCAACTCATATGTGGTGAGGGTCACTTCAGATGTCAGGGGATGTGAGATGAAGGAGGGCAGCAAGTTGCTGGCTGCTCACCTTAAGGTGCTTCCTAACCTGGGTTTATGGTGGCCAGCATGGCAGTACAGTGGCCCACCCAGGCAGCGGTTGGCTCCATGTCCACACTGCTCTGGCGAAGTCTCACACTGTTACGCATCTCCCTGATGCCAGAGAAGAACTCTTCATCAGAGACTATAGTTACACGACAAGGGGTGATGAGTTTAAACTGAAACAGGGGAAGTTGAAGTTAGATCTAAAGAAGTTCTTTACTGTGAGAGTGGCGAGGAACACAGGTTGCCCAAAAAAGTGGTGAATGCTCCATCCCTGGCAGTGTTCAAAGCCGGTTTGGAGAGAGCCTTGGGCGACATAGTCTAGTGTAAGGCACCTCTGCTCATGTCAGGGGGTTGCTACCAGATGATCTTAAGGTCCTTTCCAATTCAAGTCATTCTACAATTCTATGATGAACTGAAGGCAAATAGTGCTGTGCATCCAGCTGGAGGCATCTGCTTCCCCAGGAGATCCCAGACATCAGCACCTTGGCCAGATGGCTCAAAGGGAATGGGTAAATTTACAGCCCCATGTATAATTTGCCATAATGCTTGCTAAAATAAGGAAATCAAACGTGCATGGCCAGCAAGGAAGGGCCAGAGGGACCAGGCAGGAGTGTGCCTCCCCTGCCTTCCCCACTGGGTGCTCCTCTTGCTCGCCGGGGGTGGAACGGCCCGGCTCGGTTCTGCCCGGCCCGGCCGGGGGCGGCGGAACAGGATGCGAGGAGACCGGGTACCTGCCCCAGGCCGAGTCGGGGTTTCATCACCGGAGCCGAGCCCCGCCTCTCCCTCTGGCCCATAAAGGTCCGGCGCGGCGCGGCCGACACCCATACGGTTCCCGTCTCTCCGCTGCAACCGGCTGCCTTCTTTTCCTCTCGTTTCCTCCTTCTCTTCTCTCCCCGGGACGAGAGGGCGATGGACACCGACTGCCTGCGGGTCCGCAGCCTGCTGCTCTTCCTCGGTGAGTGCCGCCCGGCGTTGTGGGACGTTGCTCCGCGGGGCAGGGAGTGGGAGGACATCAGGCGCAGAGTCGTGGGGCTGGGGTGTTCCAGCTGCTGGAAAACGACTGGCAAAGCACAAAGCCCGGCTTGCCTTCAGGTGAAGGCGACGTGTTTTATCTTCGAGGTTGAAGTCATGGGCAGGGATGGTTGTTTGAGATGGAGGGCAGAGAACACAGGTGTCAACTCCATGGTGTGCTTTTATGGGACGTTTTGTTGCTTGTGTGATGCCCAAGTGATGGAGTGAAGGTGAATGTTCACTCCCCTTTTCCCCAGCTCTGCTCACAGTGCAGTGCTGTCTGTTCTCTTTCACCTTGTCCTGTCCTGTTCATAATCTGGTCCTACTGCCTTCACCAACGCTCTGGGTGAGCTCAGCCGGTGAATCCCCATGGCAGCAGAGACTTCCTTACGGTAACAAAACAGGTTGTGGCATCCCTCTGCTTGACACTTCTCCGCCTCCTCGCTGGCAGCACGTTACTCTATTGCATGACATAATCTACCTGAAAGTCCAAAGTGAACATGTGTATCCTCAGAGCATCAAGAATCCTGGAGCCTGGGTGTCATGTGAAGCAAGAGCCGATCTTTGCCCCACGCTGTGGCTGGGCACTGGCAGGGAGTGCTGAGAGCTTACCCCATGGGGTGACTTGAGCCGTGTGGCAGCAAATATTTGAGGCGGGACCCAGACCTGGCATACTCATACGCTGCTTCAGTGACAAAGCATCTTCTCACACTCATGATGCCGGGCTCAGGGTTACAGACAATGGGGAACCTCAGTTCCCAAGACTTCTCCTGGGGAAGATGTTCCCTTGGCAGCATGAGTTTGTGTCTTTTAACTTGGCCGCGTACTTTTATAATAACTTTTGGATCAGCTGCTGCACAGCATCTCACTTGCCAGGACAGCGGGCTGAGCACCTTTTCCTGGTGTCTTGGAAGGAGCTAGTATGTCTTCATGAGCCTGTATATGGATTTATGAATTTCCGGGGCAGGTGCAAAATCCAGTAGTAAGGGCATAGTCATAGCTAAATGGCATCATAACAAGTGGTATGAGCTTTTTACTGCCTTCCCCTCCCAGGTCAGTAGTGTAAGCAGAGCTTGGTGCCACTGGCAGAGCTGGTAAGACTGTAGCTGGTGTTAGACCAGACTTTATCTTAAAGCTGGATGGATGAAGCCTGAATGAAGTGAATGGTTGTCAGCTTGGTATCCTGGCTCTTGTGGGCTTGGCATCGTAGGAGAGGGCTGTCATTCACCCCTGAGGAGCCACACAGTGATGTGGTGATGGAGCCAAACCCAGATCCTGCCTTTTCCATGAGTTACTGCAGCAACCTTGGCACTGCTCTCCTTGCAATCACTGTAATGCTCACTCAGTGGCCATCCTCAGATCTCCAGAATCACTGGACAGTTTCAGCAGCTGCTGACCTTCTGTTTTCCCACGTCACATTTATCTGGTCATCAACAAGGGGGCTGAACATGAAGGCTGCTAAGTAGATGTGGAAAATGTCAGTGGCTGATGTGTCTGGCTGGAAGCAATAATGGATTAGTGCTGCTTCTGTGACATGGGGACCTCTGTCCCCATGAATGGTGGAAAGCAGAGTGGCACAGGGGTAGCATGTGAGTAAGGTCAGTGGTGTGTAAGTCTCCACAAAGGTGGAAGCAGTACTGAGATGACTGGGTGCACATAATATGTAATTATCTCCATTATCTCTACTTAAGGGTAAGTTCTGACAACATGTTGAAGATGATCATGTGAGCCTGTAGTAATTTTAGAGTGATAGTCTTCCGGTAATAGCTGGTGTTTCCAGGGCTGTCTCAGAGCTGCTGTGGCCTGGCCCTGGGCATCCATGACTTGAGTTAGCACTTCTGAAGTCATGGATACAAAACGTGAGATGGGGAAATCTGGGCACCACTTCCACATATAAACATGCATAGCCATTCCTGTTCGCTTGTAATTGGTTTGAGCCTGTCTCTCGCAGAACCATCACATCTGACCCTGCATGTAGACAACAGGCCAGCTATCCATGGACTGCAGGGGCATGAGGGGTGGAAAGAGCTGGCAGCCTCTCCTTTCACATGGTGAGGAGAGCAACTTGTACATCTTGTATGTCTTGTCCTAAGGAAGAGGAGTGTTGGGCATGGTACCTTGATGATCATGGTGCCTTGATGGGCATGGTCAGGCAATTAGGCACCATGTACATCCTACCCAAACATCAAGCAGCAAACAAACGGCTTATCCAGAGTGCAAAGATGGGGAAGCATGCTTTGTCTAAGGTACTTATCTTGAATGACCACTTCACCTTTCCCAGGAAAAAAAATGCTTAGCCTGGGTGGATAACCTGTGTAACACAGGCGTGCTGTGTTTGATGTGAGTGGTGTGGTTGCACAGCCAAATCTTAAATAAGAGCAGGCTGTTTGCAAGGCTTTCCTGGCTAAATCTAAGTTTCTATGATCCTTGTCTAAAACACAGCCACCCACCTAGCCTTTGTTGCCAGAGGTGCTTGCTTTGTCTGAGGTGGCCTGTGAACTGCTGTGACTAGCTAGGGAGGTTACCAGCAGAGAGAGATGGAAAGCAATGCTCTGGAGTTAAATGGTATTAGTAGCAGTGCTCACAAAGCCAATAGGACGGGCTAACTTCCATGATTCCTGCCTAGTCTACACTAAGAAGGCCTTAGACAGATGTGCTCTGGGTGTTTAAATCAGGTAAGGGGTTCTCACCTTCACCTGTCTCCAGAGTTAAAATGGACTGAGATCCTGTAGGTGTGTGTCACATGAACACCTCTGCATTTGGCATTGCAACCCATGTGAAAAGTGTAGGTGCTACCACTGTGTTAGAGAGATCACACGGATATCACATGTGAAGCAGCATCACAGGGTCTTCTTCAGATCAACTAGTGATCTCAATGCCATGCAAAGCCAACTGAAATGGTGATTGACCTCTCAGAAGCCTGACATTTCCCCCTTAAAATGGGTGTAAGTCTTGCAAAGACACAGTTCTCAGTTACATGTATCCTGTATATGCACTCTTCATCCTTACCAGTTATCCTGCAACTGGAAACAACAGCTGGCCTTCAGTGGGTGAGCTGATCAGCTCTGATGGAGGCTGCTCCTCTGTCTCTCATTTTCCTTTCACCCTTCCTGGCAGGCCAGGAAAACAGCAGCATTATTACTGTACCAGTAACAGCCACTGCTGGTGGTGTCAACCTGACAGGAACAACCCCAGGACCAGGTAGCGTTGCCTGTGCGTGTTAGTGGAGCATCAGCCTAGCACTCACATTCCTGCAAGGCACACGTGAATATCCACCATCTCATTACGACTGTCTTCTATGCTACGTTTGCTTAGCGATCAGCGAAGGCATAAGAACACCTCTTCCAGGTGCTGTGCTTGGTATCCATCACCCAGTAATCTCTCCTTCGCCATTCCTGTGTGTGGATCTCTTCTCCTCCTTCAGGATACCCCTCCCATTGATATCAGAGGGGAAATATGTGCATGGGGGAAAGGGCAAAATGTAACAGCGCAGAGCAGGAGGAACTTTGCCCCAATGTGGCAGCTACTGCTGGGTGTCAGTACATACCCACACCTGCTCCAGCCCTTCCGGCTATGTGGCTGCAGCCAGGCAGAGCAGGCTGTCAGTTGAGGCTGGAATGGGGCGAGCCATGTGTGGCAGTAACTGAACTGCCCCCATCTATCAGCTGATGGCTTCAGCCTTCAAACACTTCACATTTCTGTCCTGGCCTTACAGAAGTGTTCAGTTGCTACTCCTCATGAAATCTATAGCGAGCACAGTGGTGTTGATAATAAAGAAAAATCCCACTGTGAAAGTAAACTTGCTCGCCCTGCCTGTGGAGTGAAAGGCAGGTGCTGCTGACTCATGCTAGCAGGCACAGATGGCTCCAGCTTACTCCTGAACAAGTCAGGGTGCTGGCATCATTGCTGTGTTACCTTGGCTCTCCCTTTGGTGGCACTGGTCTTTGTTCTTTCTGTGAAAGCTTGGTTTATTAGCTTTGCAAGGAATGCAGTGCAAAGAGAGGTAAAGACATGGAGCGGTGTTTTTAAGGCAACACAAACACACAACCCCCCTTATCCCTCCAGGATGGATGTTCCTGGTGTTCTTGTATCTAGAATCAGAGATCATGGAATGGTTTGGGTTAGCAGGGACCTTAAAGGTCATGCAGTTCCACCAGCCTTGGGCTGGGACACATTCCACTAGACCTATTTTAATTGGAATAAAGCTTGAAAGAAACCTGCTAATCACCCAGAAACAGAGGAGCTGCAGGAAATCCATAAATAACTCCTAGATGTAACTCTGAGATGTAATGAAACTTTCTAATAACTGGACTTGAATTAGAGTGATCAAGAAATTATGAAGGCACACTCCCTCCATTAGACAAGCATGACCTGACAAGTTAATAGAGGCAAACAGCCCAAAGACACAAATTACCAACTTGTGTGGCATGGTGCTGATGACTAAGCAGTTCAACAGCGGGTTAGTTTGTGACCACAATAGCAAGTGTTAGCCAATTGCATTTCATGGCCAGCTGAGACAAACAGACTGCTCCTCTGGGGCCAGCTGTGAGGCTATGAGCACTTGTGTTGGCCTTCAGATCCTATTCAGAAATGTTCATTTAACTAGGAGAATACCTGAAAGCTCTGCCTGTGCAGTACTCTACAGCCCCAAAGATGTCCCAATGCTTTAGAAGCTGAATCTCTGGGAGAAGGGAAGAAGGGTCCTTGCTCCCTGAGGAAATGCAGCCACAGCTCTAGTAGCCAAACTCCTCAGCCTCTCATTATGTCTGGTAGCCACATCAAACCTGCCGAGCTGGAGTTTGCTTCAGTGAGGATGGTGAAGACTGAAATATACCCTTTTTCTCCTGGGGTTCTCCTGAGATGAGGAACATGTGCCTAGGATCCCTGGAGTGGCCAGTAACTCTGCAATCCAGTGACCAGATGAAGAGGGTCTGTGCAGGAGCAGGTGTCAGTACAGGAGCTGTCCAACCTTTCAGGCTGCTCACCTCAACAGCTGAGGAACCTCTTTGCTGCTAAAGAGCAGCTTTGATGTTAAGCCTTCCTTGAGCCGGATGTGCTCTCTGAAGTCGAGGGTCACTGAGCCTGGCTCAGCACTGATCTGCTGCACTGCATCATCAGCTGCACGGGCTTGCTGAGTCCTAAGAAATGCTCTGCCCCTGCACTGCTGTGACTCAGGGACATCATGATTTGGATCACCAAAAGAACTCCTCCTGCCATGAATGCTGGATTGTCATGCCTAATTGCAGAAATCTGGCAGGGTCCCTTGTGCAGGTGTCATGCCAGACCAGTCAGAAACTGAACCTAATCAGTGTTGGCCTAATTTCTACCTCTCCTGTGTAATCTCTCCAAGCCTGTTCCTGCCCAGTTTCATTCTGGATGTGGGTGAGAGGTGGTCACAGGCACTACATTTCTGTTTGATCTCTGTTCTACATTAAAGTTTGTATTTCAGAGATGTTTCTTTAGACTGCCTTATATAATACAGGCAGCAGATCTCTTAGACCTGTATTTTTTCAACTTTCAACACTAGGGGTTTCCTAACATAAAAGTTTCTGTTGTTCTTGTATTAACTTGATGAATACACCACCTGAAATACTTAACTATACTTGAAAAGCACCCAGTTTTGACTCTTCTTTTTATTCTCTTGTAGGCTACCTGTTGCAAGCAGTCCTGGGCACAACAGTGATCCCATTATGCGGGCCTGGCGAAATGGAGAACTGCACAACAGCACTAAGTAAGTATACTACAAAGCTCTCTCTGTAGTGAACAAGTCTTGGGTTCCTATCTTCTTTTCCTGGTGGCCTCACTGAGGTGCTCTTGGAAATCATTTTTCTGTTGAGCAACGTGGCCAACATCCTGCAGAGTGTTCAGTGCTGTTGAACAAGAGCCAGGTTTTAGCCTACATTTCCTTTAATATTGCTTCTTTAGCTGAAGAGTTCTGCCTGAAGTGTGAACTCTGCTGTGAAAGCAGAAATACCTTATGTAGAGCTCCCAAAAGTCAGTATAACTCTAGCCTGGGAAAATCATCTCACTGTTCAGAAGCATCACCTCCTGCTGCTTTGTAGGTCTCCTGGTAGTGAGACTATTAGTTGTACTTGTAAAGTTTGTACACTGTTTGGGAAATATGAAGGGGAAATAAGGCTGATGAGGTGCTAACAAAATCTCCTTGCAGTCCAGACAGAGAACAGTCCACGTGTGGCCCAAGTTGGGATAACTAGATGCAAGCCTGAAATGAAGGACTACTGCTTCCATGGGCAGTGCGTGTACATAGTGGACTTGAATGAACACTACTGCAGGTATGGAGGGGGCAGACCTCCCTGAGGTGGGCTTGGAGGTGAACTGCATGGGGCTTTTCATCTCACTGCTCTTGGCACTTAGCTGGAACACCCACCCAGCAAAGTATTCAAACGCTTACAAGACATTAAAGAGGAGCAATGTAACCTCAGCTACATTTAAGCAAGTGTTAAGCATATGTGCTGGCTCCAACGAAGCCTAGGTTAGGTCTTAGGAACCTGAAATTAATTAGCAACCAAGCTTAAACTTGGGACACTCATTCTGGTGCACTTCCCTGTCATCTATATTTATAGTAGTGTGAGATCCAGACCTCAGGCAAAGCAACCAGGTTTCTCCTTGGATTCAGCTTGCAAAATAAAGACCCTCTAGGTATTTTAAAGGGTATTCCTCATTTATTTGAAGAGTTTGCAGCCATTTCTAGGACCAAGTTGGCTTGCAGTACTTTGTTTCCAATTGCCTGTCCCCTGGGCTAGGAGTACAGCATGCTTTGTGAACTGCTAAAGTATAACCTCATGGCTATGTCTCTAATTGTGCATCTCTCATCCTCAGGTGTGACGTAGGCTTCTCTGGTGTCCGATGTGTGCATTCAGAATTGGTCAGACAACCCCTCAGTAAGGAATACGTGGCACTGACAGTTATTGTAGTTCTGCTTTTCCTCATCGCCATCTCCATTGCAAGCTACTACATCTGCAGAAGGTAAGCAAGACATCCTTCGTGGCTCAGGAATGCTAATCCCCTGTATTTGCAGCAAGATGTCCCCTGAGTACCTCCAGATAGAGCGGGGTATCTATGTTCACTTGACAGAATGAAAATAGTTGATAGACAAACCTGCTAGCCTGCACTTAGTAAAGTATGCGGGCTGCATAGCATAACCCAAACTGCAGGCTAGGCAGCAGTATCCTCAGATGCCTTTTAACCCTGAGAGATATATATATCTTCTGATGGACAGCTGTATAGGTTAGTTCACATTTTTCTTGGAAGGTGTTCTGAGGTAAAGGAGAGAGCAGAGAGGGAATAGGGGAATTCTAGTTTTTCATAATGCCATTTCCCCATCATCAGGAAGTAGAGGACAACTGGATCAGTGTTTTTTATTGATTGTGCTATTGTGGTGACTGTGATATCACAAGCAATGCCTTATCTGCTTTACCAGGGAGGACAGTAGTCTTCCCCATTAACAGACCCACAAGCAGCAGGGGTAATTCTTCAGACTAAAAACCAGCAGTAAGCATCTGTCAGAGAGAACTGAGAAGGTGGAACAGCCCCAGAGGGAGAGCTCAGCTTCACACATCTGACAGCTAGATGGTGACCACTGTAATTCCTCATCCCTCCATGAACACTCAATGGCACGTCATTTCAAACACAAGGTGGCCAAGTTGGTTAGGATACTCAGCCCTGTTTCAGGCAAGGATCCAGCAGGATTTCTCCAAGACAAAGCTAGTACCAATAGGAAGACTTTAATGCAGATAGGACTACCTTAGTGAAGAGGTGAGAAATGAGACTGCCTGCAAGTTATCTCAGACAGGGAAGTGATCACAGACAAAGCTTAGCTACTAGAGGTTTAAAACAAATGTGAGGAGGTCATGCAGCATTTCCTTTTTCTTCCTTGCACCCCCCTTCACCTCACAAAAAGCCCTTTGGAACAATTGGCTTTCCGGAACTCACACTTCTCTACTTCCAGGTACCGAAACAAGAAGAGACAAATGAACGCCAGTGAATACAAGGAAGTTGGTGCCCTGTAGAAGAAATGGTGGCTTCCTACAGTGTTCTGTTCATCTGGATGGACTCATTGACTTCTCATCTATTTAAATGTTATTTTTATTAACAATATTTACAATATTTATATCTTTGTAAAAATTTCAATTGCTTGGTGATCCAATCAGTATAGGTCAAGCATTTTATTTTCAGTGTTTTATTTTTTTATTAAATATTATTTCCTCATGAGAACCACACCTCAGTGGTTCTGTGGGATAGAGATATATTTTTATAAAAACTCACCTTCTTACTCTGAAGAGTAATTTTATATTTATTCTTGTGAATATGCTCAAAACAATTCTGCTCCTTGAAATAAAAGTTGTAGACCAAGTCAAAGTGTCTGCTGAGCCCAAAGACTGGTGGTGGATGGAGTGCAGCCCACTTGGCAGATGGTCACAAGTGCTGTTCCCCAGGGCTCGCTCCTAGGCCAGTTCTGTTTAATGTCTCTATCAATGACCAGGATGAGGGGATTGAGTGCAACCCCAGTCAGTTTGCAGAGGACACCAAGTTGGGTGGGAATGTTGATCTGCTGGAGGGCAAGAGGCTCTGCAGAGGGCTCTGGACAGGTTGGAACCA